>NDFG01000151.1:2607195-2672818 GCA_002167245.1 Sporophila hypoxantha
CTGTTCCTCGTGTGCCAGGAGGGAGAACGAGCTCCGGATCGCTCCCCTGCGAGACTGCAGGTTGGGCAATTAATTACACAAATGCAATCAGCCGGGGGCATTGCAAACACAGACAGGAAGAAAGTCACAGGCGCTCTTAATTTGCTCTAAGGGCACGGGGAAGTGAGCACAGGGAGTCTGAGCTGCTGGAGGAASGGCCAGGCTGCTCCGTGGAGAGATTTCCACAGCCCCTCTGGTGGCTGTCCCAGGTGCAGAGCACAAGTCCTGTTCACGTGAGGGAATTCCACCAGCTCTAAGGAAGGAATGGATTCCATAGGAATGGTTTCTGCTTGGTTTCAGACTCTTTCAGGGTAGGGAAAAAAGTTTTCTGTCCCCAGCCCCAACCTTGGCATTGCATGGGGACAGGGAAAGGCAGTAGATGAGCTGGATTAAGAGGATATGGTCCTATCAGGATTTCTTACCATTTCTCAGCCATAGATTATCTCCTCTGTAACAGATCTGAGAAAAAGGATTGTGTGAGTCTCTCTCTGGCAGTAGTGCAAAACTGGAAGAGCTGGCTGAAGTCGCTGGGGGATTCAGTGCTAAGCAGGCAGACTTTGCACTGGAACAGCCCAGGAGCACTCCACATTCCCAGGATCGTAGCAACAACCACAACCCAGGGCTGCAGGACAGAACTGCATCACTCCAGTGCTGGGGTCTGCAGGGGGGAGATGTTTGCAAAAACTGTCAMCAACAAAACTTCCATCAAAATAAAACCTCTTGAAAGCCACCAAAGGTTTGTTGCTTAACCAAGCACATCTTTAAGGCAATAGTAATGATATATTACCCTTTCCYCAGGTGCTTTTGAATTCATTAGTCACGAGTCATGGGGGAGAAACAATAGAGCAACGACTTGCCCCCACCTTTCATACCAAAGTAAGGGCAAGTCAGGAGCAGAACCCGCTCCTGGTCATTGATCCCACTGTCCTGCACCTCTGATGGCTGTTTGACACCCAGCACTCACAGGGATACACCTCCAGGGGTTCAAGAGGCAGCTTTCCCTTCRTGATTATGGGGATATGTGCACGTGTGCCTGCTTCAGTGTGCAATAACACGTGCACGTGTGTGCAATGGAACACAAACCCTGTGAGGAASCCCTGAGGGAGCTGGGGYTGCTCAGCCTGGAGAAAAGGAGACTCAGGGCTGCCCCCATCACTCTGCACAGCTCCTGAAAGGTGCCTGTGCTCAGCTGGGGCTGGGCTCTTTCTCCAGCAGCACTGACACAACCAGAGCACACAGCCTCAAGCTGTGCCAGGGGAAATACAGGCTGGATAGCAGGAAAAAGTTTTTCACAGAAAGGGTGATAAAGTTCTGGAATGGCTGCCCAGGGAGGTGGTGGAGTCCCCATCCCTGGGTGTGTTTAACAAAGCCTGGATGTGGCACTGGGTGCCAGGGTTGAGTTGAGGGGTGGGGCTGGGTTGGACTCGATGATCTTTGAGGTCTCTTCCAACCTGGTCATTCTGTGAATTCTGTGAAATCAATGCCCAGTCCTGTATTGGTGAGATTACACYTGCAAAGGGTGTCTGTGCCATGGTCCCAGGGCTGCTGTGGTGGGAGCAGCTTGCTCAGAGCCGTGGRTGTTTGATCAGCTCCACTGCACAAACATAAACAGCAAATTGTGGGGCCAAACAAACCATGAGACAGAAAATGGCTGAAGGGATAATTTTCTGAAATGCTCCTTGACAAAGAATCCTTTTCTTTGCCTGCTTGGCCTAAGAATTGCCCAGAGAATCAGCGGCTTGGCTCAGAAGGGCAGGTTAATGTTTAACACAATGCAGAACCCTCAGGCTTCAAATAGGTAAGTCATTTAGAGCTTTTTTTTCTCCTTGCTCTTTCATAAGTCACTGAGGGAATTTACTGCCCCTGAAAGCAGGGATTTGGAGTCTGMCAGGCACTGTGTGAGCTTCACACATCCTGGCACCCAGCCCTGAACACCTCCCTGCCAAACACATCCCAGCCTGGCACTGGGGGGCCAGCACAGCCCTGGCAGAGCCACAGAGCTGGTCACCTGTAGGACTGTTGGGGGGCGGGATGGTGGGGATGGATGGAGAGCAGAGATCTCTGCAGCCAGGTCTGGAACTTGGGGTTTATTGCAAAGGGCCTGGGTGCAGGGCCCTGCTGGGAGCTGCCAGCCACAGCTCAGAGCAGGCCCGAGAGAAGAGAGGGGGAGAGAGGATGAGAGGGTGAGAGAGTAAGAGAAGATGAGGGGTAAGAGAGTAAGAGAGTGAGGTTCCTATTACAATACAATAAATCTTCTTCTGTGCTGAATATTCTGACTCTCACTTAACCAATCTAGTCCAAGATACAAATCCTACAGCATTTACATACAGCCTATAAGAATCACTACATTACCATACTGTGTTACATTTTAAACCCTAAAAACTCCTCTTTGGGCCCCTTCTGCCAAGCTGTAGGGTCTGCTCTGACCCTTGGAGCTGTCTGCAAGCAGAGGGTGTTGTTTCATCAATTACCTTCAGCTGGCCATGCCATTGTTTTCCAGTTGTTCAGTAACTGAGGTGTCTCAAAGCTTGCTTTCATTTCAGTCTCCCTTATAATTTCTATATTCTCAAAATCTTTTGCCAGACAATCATATTGATAAGGCTTTCCTGTTTCCTCTTCCCCAAGAGCCACCCTCCAGGCAGGCTGTGCCAGCCTTGCTTGTCCCCACCTCGGGGTGCCCAGCTGCACACACAGCAGTGACTGGGCAGGGATGAGCCTGGCCAGGCTGCTCTGAGCCCAGTGGCACCTGCAGCCACCAGGGCTGCAGATGTTGCACCTCCTGCAGCAGCTGCTGAGCCTGGCCCAGCTGTGGTGCCCCCAGCAGCTGGTTCTTCCTGCAACATCTGTGTTAGAGTTGTTGTAGAACAGAGGCTGAACAAGGTTAAGAGAAAAAAATGGGTATTTTAATATTTATATTATATTTTAAGAGAAAAAAATGGGTATATAATGTCAGGCACTCAAAAGCCTCACAGAGGCTACACACAAGATGTACCATGGTCACGAGTTTTTCAGACAATTTTAAATTTGGTCCATTTACATATCAGGGGTTAATCCTCCAATTACAGCTTCAGGTAAAGAAGTCCCATTCTCTCGGTTTGTACACCCCAAAATTCACTTTTGTTTATACTTTTCAGGGCCTGAGGCTGTAGGGTGTCCTTGAGTTTCAGGCCCAGAGGAATTGTTTTCTCTGACCAAAATGTGAAGGCCTAGCTAACACTTTATATGGAGTTTAGAGTTATGCACTAATGCAGTGCAGGGTTTGAAAAATATAAAGGCTGAAATCTTAAGGCATCAGCTGCAAGGGGTCTGTGCAGTGTCTCCCCCAGCATCCTCCTCCAGGGAGCCACGTTCCCCAGCACGTGGGGGTCCTGCTTGCAGAAACACAATCTCCCAAACTAAACACAGCAGGGATCAGAGGAGGGGGAGACAAGCACTGCCAGCTCCACACCGTGGGCTGAGGCCAGCAGCCAGAGGCCCAGGAAAGGGTCAGAGGGAGAGAGAGAACAGCAGAGGCAGCAGCACCCAGAAATGCACATTGGAGTGAGGAGGAAAGGGTACAAGTAAGGGAAGGATGAGCCCCATGGAAAAAAAGCTGATTACAAGGACTCACACACATTCAGGAATGCTGGGCTGTGTCACTGCCTCTGTGGCTGACTCATCCCATCTCTCTGACCAAGTTCTCTCCCAAAAGAGAAGCAGGATGGAGCTTTCCCAGGGAGAGGTGTGGTGAGGCTCAGGGTTCCTGGGGTTCCAAGGCATTGGCTGTGGGCAGAAGTGGCTGTCATGGAGAGAACAGAACTCCCTGGGTGTCCAAGAAGAAGGAGAAGCAGGAATTTTCACTGCCAAGACCTGTCCATGTGCAGCAGAGCAGACCTGAGCTTGGGGAACAGCAGACCCTGGGGAGCAGCATCTCTGATACAGGGGTGGAACCTCAGGTGTCAGGATTATAAATCCCCTCCATGTCCCTCTCCAGCTCTGTTTGTTTCACAAATGATCCTCCAAGCTCCTTTCCTGACTCTTTTGTGGCTGTGATGCTGGAGAGGAGATGCAGAGGACTTTTGCACCCTGCTCTGCCCCAGCAGCCCAGGGCTGGCAGGCAGCTGCCAAACTGAGCAGGAGGAGAATGGTGGCACTGCACTCGGGCCTGGGCATCCCTGCAAAACCCAGCAGGGAGAGCCCCTGGATTCAAGGGAAGGGAAGCAGGAGACCACTACAGGAGTTGAGACCTTGTGGGGTTTGGCTAAGAGCTTGGCAGGTACCAAGGTGTTGACGGTTGTCACAAGGGTTTTTGGGGTGAAGGAAGAGACGAGATAGGGCTCCATGATCAGAAGCTTGATTTATTATGTTATGATATATACATCTATTATAAACTATACTAAAAGAAAAGAGAGTTTCAGAAGCTGCTAACTACCTAAGAATAGGAAAGAAGAATGATCACACGGCAGCCTCTCTTCGGCTCTGTCCGAGAGAGTTCTCAGCCCTGGATTGGCCATCACCTCCAAACACTCAATCTGGGCCAATCCAGAACTGACCTGTTGCATTCCACAGAAGCAGATAACCTTGTTTACATCTTGTTGCTGAACTTCTCAGCTCCAGCAAGAAAAATCCTCAGAGAGGATTTTTCATAAAGGAAATGTCTGTGACAACAAGGAGGGCTTTGGGCACTGCTGCATGTGCAGTGGGACCTGCCTCACCCCAGAATCCAAAAGCTGGGATTCACTAAGCCAGCAGAAGGGCCAGGAGCTCATTCATCCCACTGGATGTGCTGACTGCCACTGGAGGAGCTCTGTGCCAGCAGCCTGGCTGCTGGTGGCCAGCTCAGCCCTTGCTCTGTGCCCTTGCAGGGCACCAATTCCTGCTGCTGGTGCCCAGGACACAGAGATGCTTGTGAGAAAGGACAAAAGCCTGGCAGAATCTGCCCTTCTCTCTGACACCTTCTTGAGGAATTTAAACTCTTATGGCACTCTGATGGCTCTCCCTGGGCATTCACTCACACAATGCACCTCTTGTGCCAGGCAGTTAATCCATACAGTGCACTGCTTACTTACAGTCATTGCCCTCATTTAGTTATTAAAAAAAAAAAAAGAGCAAACACATATTTTCATTTTTAACAGCTCTGAGAAAGGGTTATCCAAACTGGGATTAAAACTCTGGGCTGTCTAACTTGTTACTGCCTAAACTTTCAGCTGCAGGAATGTTGGCTGCTCTGAGCTCAGTGGAGCCTTATGAAAACATACCTGCCCAGATCTTTGAGAGGGAGATAGGAATCAGCTCCACGATCAAAGTCTCTTTGATATGATTCCTGGATCATACAGGCTGTTCTGCAGAGCTCTGCAGGACTGATTTGCAGTGACCTGGAACTGCCATGGGGATCAATTCAGTGGAATTCACATCCAAAAAACCCTCAAGGCCCTGACTTCATCTCTAGGCACATATGAAATCATGTGGCTCTGTCTGTTGCAGCAGCCTGACTCTAGGCCAAGTCATTCACAATTAGGAAATAGGGGAGGTTTGTGGAGTGCATCTTGGGGTAGACCTGCTCGTCATGAGCAACCAACCCCCTGAACCATGGAGATGCGGCAGTGGGGATGTGTGCTGAAGAGAGCAGCTCAGGCTCCATCGTGTGTCACAGACATTTCCCTTGTATGAAAATCCTCTCTGAGGATTTTTTCCTGCTGGAGCTGGAGAAGCATCTGCATGACACTTCAAGTTGTAAACAATGATGGTTATTCTGCTGCTGTGGAATGCAACAGGTGCATTTTGGATGGCCCAGATTTGACGTGTTTGGAGGGTGATGGCAATCCAGGGCTGAGAACTCGCTCGACAGAGCCGGAGAGACTAGCCGTGTTATTTGTTTCTTCTTTTCTTCTCTTTTCTCTTTTTCTTCTCTTTTCTTCTCTTTCTTCTCTATTTCTTCTCTTTTTCTTCTCTTTTCTTCTCTTCTATTCTTTCTTCTTTTCTTCTCTTTCTTCTCTTTTCTTCTCTTCTCTTCTCTTCTCTTCTCTTCTCTTCTCTTCTCTTCTCTTCTCTTCTCTTCTCTTTTCTTTTCTTTTCTTAGCAGCTTCTGGAAACTCTCCTTTCTTTTTCTTTTTAGTATAGTATATGTATATATCATAACATAATAAATCAAGCCTTCTGATCATAGTGCCCATCTCGTCTCTTCCTTCACCCTGAAAAACCTTGTGGTAACCACTACACATGTGGATGGGGAATAATCTCCTACTGGAAATCACAGCTGAGATCTCAGCTAAATCTGTGTAATTGAACCCATGAACAGGCCAATTTCCCTGTCCTCAGTGTCACTGGGGACAGAGTGGCCACCTGTGAGCCCCTGTGTCCCCAAACCCAGCATGGCTAAACACAAACAGCAATGGCACAAGCCACCACCACTGCTAAAACTTGCCATAGCCCAGCCCTGAATCACATTTTCTTGCCACTGGCCAGGATGTCATGCAGCTCCCTCCCCTCCTTGCTCCACGGGAGGAAAACACAGATGTTCAGCCTGTCAGCATCAATCCACAATGCTCAGATGCAGGAGGCCAGGCAGCTGGGGTGACCTAAAGCCTCATCACTCTCCCTCTGCTTTTTCCAGAGGTTGATTCATTTGCTTAGGACACAGCCAGGCTCTCTGTGGTCTGAACTGCCTYTGGTTAGGAGGTAAATGATTTAGTTGTGTGTTTCCTGTCTTTTTTCCTTGTGACTCTATCTGACAACAAAGCACCAAAAACCCACAGCACCAAAGGATCATCCTGTATGATCTGATGGTCAGGCTGCTCTCATTGGGGTGATGGTTATGGTAAGGAAGAAAATAACTTAATGAAGCAATTACTCATATCAAATCAGCAGATTTTGTTCTTTTCTTCTGCCTTAATTATGAGGAACCAGGAAGAATGTCCAATTACTCAGGGCAGAATTTCATTACCAAAGAAGATAACATCTGCTCAACCACAAGGTACATCAGATGGCCATTTTCATGGAATGGTTAGGGAAGAGAATACTTCAGCCTGAAATTAAAGTTGAAGAGGGCATTAACAGACAAGAAAATAAAAATTAAAGGCAGTAGTCAAAGCCCATTCAATGGAAGGAAAATCCCTGAATGTAAGGGAAGTCTGAATGAAAGGTCATAAGTGTTTTTTGTTTTCAATAGCTCCAGTTTCTGAAAACAAAACTCTTCAAGGTGGCTCATGAGCTGACCCACATGAATACATCCCCCACCCCCTCCAAGAATCATTGTAAAATCCCTGAGCTGCTTTCACAACTGCCAGCTAAGCACTTCAGAATCTAACTGCAAGTCTGAAAAACAAAAGCAGGTCAAAGTCAAACTCTCAAACCCCTCACGGCTTAATCCATTTTTCACAAATAAAGAACCCTGATTTCTGGCTTTTATGGTCTGAGTTTGAGTTGAAACTACAGAAATTAAGCAACAACCTCAGCTTTGTGTTAGTTATGTCCTTCCAAAGTGGTACAGAAGGGATCTGGATCTTAATTGCCACAAAGGGAGAGGATCCCTAATTTTCATCCAGCATCCCACCTAACCCAGGGCAGGGCCTMCCCCAGTGCCTGAATCCCCAGGTGCATTTTCACAAGTGCAATTTAAAGAAGTGAACGTGCACCCCTAGGGAAGGGGAAAAGGGGAGCAGAGGCACAGTGCTGGAGCCCAGAAAAGCCAGAAGGTGTGGGGTAGAGGCATCACACAGRATCACTGTTAAAAATGAAGGGATGGGACTATTTGTGGGCTAAGAACAATTTCTTGCTCAGATAAACATCAGTCTCAGAGGCTGTGAGATTTTAGAGGAGCAGGCATTTGGCCATAGCTCAAAGTGGTCACAAGTTTCTTCATTACAAGGCAATATAGAACTTTCTAGACTAATGAACAGTTGCCACAAGGTGTATTTTGCTTTTCTAACCTGTCACCTTTATTTAATTTTGTTGCACTTTGGATATTTTTGCCCAATGGGCTTTTGTCTCACATGCACACATATGCTTCTATTATAACTTCTAAACTCTCAGCTACTCTGTACAACCACACTCTTACATTAGAAACCCTTCACCATCTTATCAATACAATTTCTCACTTATTTAATTTCTCACTTATTTATAGTCTTACAACTATAGAAACACAAGTTTATGATTTTTCTGCTTAATGTCTGTGTGTTGTATTTTTACATCAATCTAAGCTTGCTCCAAGGCTGTAGATCAAATCCTTCAGTGTCTGTGGAAGTTTTTGTGATTCCCATAACACTCCCCTGAGCTCCTCAGCAGCACCAACCAGTCTGGCTGCAGGCTGAGCCAGTGCCCACAAGCCAGGCACCACTGCTGGGCTGCTCTGTGCCTGTGCAGAGACATCCCTGGCTAGGCAGGGAATGGCACAGTCATGCTGCAAGCTCTGCTTAGGTGTGCCATGATTTCCAAATCCAGCCCTGAATGCAGCTCCCAGCCCTGTGAGAGTGATTCAGAGCATATTCCTACCTGCATGACCTTACATGTTTGTCTGTCTGCAAGGCAGAGGCACGAGGTGCCCCTTCCCCTYGCAGCTCTGGATGGAGAAGCAGCCCCCAAATGCAGAGGGGGCTCTGCCTTGTCTCTCCCAGGGAAAACAGTGGACTGCAGCCATGGGGCCTGCTASAACTGGGAAAGGGGAGCAAGGAACTGGAAAATAAAATCAGCAATTAAAGAGCCCACTGAAAATGTGGATAAGGGAAAACCACTGAAGGATCAACCAGAGTKTGCCTATAATCACTAGCAAAGCAATTACAGAATTAGGGATGATTTGTAACAGACTGAAGAGCTGGATACTTGGCACGTGCTGTGGAAAAGCTGCAAGGAGGGAATTCTGTGTGCTGGCACCAGGCTCAGAAGCCACAAGTGATGCAGCCTCAGCAGTTCTGTCCTTTACAGAGCAAACTGAGCAGCATTTGGATGTCTTTTCCTATAACTCTCAGCTTCCAGCTATAATTTGGTCCAGCCATCYATTCCAAGTTTTAAAAATCAAAACAAACAAAATTTAGTTATGCAGAAGGTTGAAAAAATATGAGGCATGATTAATAATAGCCACTGTTTCCTCAGTGCTGTAACACAGAGCAGCTTGCAGCCAGCACTGGCAGCTCTTTTGGGAGGAAATTACCATTGTCCAGCTTTACAGGTGGGGAAACTGAGACACAAAAGGGCTGCAGAAAGCAGCTGGTTTAGCCCAGCTTTAGAGTTGTAGTCCTAGACTTTTATTCTACATAAAGCTTTGAATATTCCTGGAAACTGGGGCAGGTTGACCTGTGATTCACTGTCACCCAGCATCAGCCTTCACTTGTGTTTCTGCCTGGTTTGCTAAGGACATAATTTCACTGTTATTTTCTCTTTTCTTGCACAGGCACAGCTTCATTTCTCATWGCTCTTTATCTTCCATCTATGTCATTTACTCCAGAATTTCAAAGGATTATTTTGCTATCAGCCAGCAGCAGCTAAAATACCTGCCTAAGATTTAGGAGAGCAGAGAAACAAAACCCAAACTCATTTCCAATCAACTCACACATGAATAACAAGCCCCAAGCTGACAAGTCCAAGATTCCCAAATTAGCTGGGTACAAATTCCTTTGGAAAGCTCCAGAAAGCTCCTGGGGAATCTCCCACTGACAGTGGAAGGAGGAAATCTAAAAGGCAGAGGAGTTGCAACAGGCAGTGGCTTTAAAGGTAAAAAATCAGCAGCTCTGCTGTGCCAGTAAGGAAGCAGCCAGGGCTGCCTTCACACCCAGCTCAGGGTGATCAATCACCATGAATCATCCCTTGAGAGAGGAGCAGGGAGGTGATTTAAACACTGAAACATGCCTGCTGCTGTTCAGCAGGTACCTGCATGACTGGGCTGACAGACCCACCTCACAGGGACTTCAAAGAGCCTGGGGAGGCACAGGGAGGCTGCAGGAACTCATCTCCAATCCATGCTCCTGCCCAGAGCCCCCACAGGGGACAATCCCAGCCTTGCTGCTGGAGAAGCACCTCAGAGCCTGAATATGTATTTTCATCTTCTGTGTTTTATTTAAATATCCTCAGCTTTACAAACTGTGGGGATTTTTTTTTGTGCTGACATTCACATGGTGCAGACAGACCCTGCAAAGCAGCACCAGAGAGGGAGAGAGAAAATACAGAACACAAAAGAGCAAAGCTGCCTCTCTCCTCACTGAGGGCACAGCAACCAGAGCTGGGGTTTGAATCCAGTTCTGTACAAACATCTCCAATCCATGCTCCTGACCAGAGCCCCTGCAGGGGACAATCCCAGCCTTGCTGCTGGAGAAGCACCTTAGAGCCTGAATATGTATTTTCATCTTATGTGTTTCTTTAAAATATCCTCAGCTTTATAAACTGTGGGGTTTTGTTGTGCTGACATGGTGCAGACAGGCCCTGTAAGGCAGTACGAGAGAGGAAGAGAGAAAATACAGGACACAAAAAAGCAAAGCTGCCTCTTTCCTTCACTGAGGCACAGCAAACAGAGCTGGGGTTTGAGTCCAGTTCTGTACAAACATCTCCAATCCCCATGCTCCTGCCCAGAGCCCCACAGGGAATCCCAGCCTTGCTGCTGGAGAAGCACCTTAGAGCCTGAATATGTATTTTCATCTTATGTGCTTCTTTAAATATCCTCAGATTTACAAATTTTGGGGATTTTTTGTGCTGACATGGTGCAGACAGGCCCTGTACAGGGCAGCACCAGAGAGGGAGAGAGAAAATACAGAACACAAAAGAGCAAAGCTGCCTCTCTCCTCACTGAGGGCACAGCAACCAGAGCTGGGGTTTGAATCCAGTTCTGTACAAACATCTCCAATCCATGCTCCTGACCAGAGCCCCTGCAGGGGACAATCCCAGCCTTGCTGCTGGAGAAGCACCTTAGAGCCTGAATATGTATTTTCATCTTATGTGTTTCTTTAAAATATCCTCAGCTTTATAAACTGTGGGGTTTTGTTGTGCTGACATGGTGCAGACAGGCCCTGTAAGGCAGTACGAGAGAGGAAGAGAGAAAATACAGGACACAAAAAAGCAAAGCTGCCTCTTTCCTCACTGAGGGCACAGCATTAAAGACAACTGAGCAAACAGAGCTGGGGTTTGAGTCCAGTTCTGAACAAACATCTCCAATCCATGCTCCTGACCAGAGCCCCTGCAGGGGACAATCCCAGCCTTGCTAGTGGAGAAACAGTTAGAGCCTGAATATCTATTTTCATCTTATGTGCTTCTTTAAAATATCCTCAGCTTTACAAACTCTGTTTTGGTTTTTTTTTTGTTTTTTTTGTTTGTTTGTTTGAGGGGTTTTTTTGTGCTGACACTCACATGGTGCAGACAGGCCCAGTAAGGCAGCACCGGAGAGGAAGAGAGAAAATACAGGACACAAAAAAGCAAAGCTGCCTCTTTCCTCACTGAGGGCACAGCATTAAAGACAACTGAGCAAACAAAGCTGGGGTTGGAGTCCAGTTCTGCACAAACTGGCAGGGACTGCAAAATGATGCAGGGAAACCACTGCCCAAGAAAACAGAGGGCCGTAGTGTCAGCCCAGCCCCTCAGCCCTGCCAAGACAAGCCAAGCAGCATCAGAGGCTGCTGCCAGGGMTTTGGGGGGCTTTGAGGAGTCAGCTGGGGCTCAGGCTGGGGCATGAATGGTTTCCCAACAGAAATGATTCAGAGTCTGGAGCGGTTTCAGGAGGAGCTGGCTGGTGCCAGGAGCTTTGTGAATGTAGCAGCAAGGAATGCTTCCTCCCTCCTCATCCCCCTCTGCTCCCGGCACCAGGCAGAGCAGAACCACTCGGAAAAAGTGGTTTGTGATCCAGAAACCCCAGGGGGATCTGGCCTCCATTCCCACACGGGCRGTGGAGGGAAGCTCCACGGAGTAGCTGCAGACACAGCCACCTGCTGGGAGGGTCGAGGCTCCAAAAAGCCCTCACCTCACCCGTGGCCAAAGGCAAACAGCTCTGCTCTGAGGAGAGGGGAAACAGGAACTGTAAAAGGGGTATTACAAGCCCTAGTGCAAAAGCCTTCCTGCTGTTGCTGTGTGTAACAACTCGTACTGCCAAGAGGAGCAGGGACTGAGAGCAGCGGGACCCCGGAGGGTGCCATCCCTGCCAGCCCCAGCCTGGCACAGCTGCTGCCCTCACCCCCCTGTGGCCCTGGCTGATGGATTAATTGGCACTCAGGTGGCTGTTCCTGCCCTGCCCTCCCCTGGCCCAGGTGCTGTCCCACTGGCACAGCCCCTGCTCAGTGTTGTAGTGATTGTCTAAGGGCTTTAACCCATTTCACTCTGCAGCCAGCATCACAGGCAGCTCCTTTTCCAGTGAGGGTCCTTGTTGTGCTGAAGTCAACTACAAACATCTTCCTTTCCTTTCCTTTCCTTTCCTTTCCTTTCCTTTCCTTTCCTTTCCTTTCTTTCCTTTCCTTTCCTTTCCTTTCCTTTCCTTTCCTTTCCTTTCCTTTCCTTTCCTTTCCTTTTCCTTTCCTTTCCTTTCCTTCCCTTCCCTTCCCTTCCCTTCCCTTCCCTTCCCTTCCCTTCCCTTCCCTTCTCCTTCCCTTCCTTCCCTCCTTCCCTTCCCTTCCCTTCCCTTCCCTTCCCTTCCCTTCCCTTCCCTTCCCTTCCCTTCCCTTCCCTTCCCTCCTCCCTTCCCTTCCCTTCCCTTCCTTCCCTTCCCTTCCCTTCCCTTCCCTTCCCTTCCCTTCCTCCTCCCTTCCCTTCCCTTCCCTTCTTCCTTTCCTTCCCTTCCCTTCCCTTCCCTTCCCTTCCCTCTTCCCTCTTCCCTCTTCCCTTCCCTTCCCTCTTTCCTTTCCTCTTTCCTTTCCTTTCCTTTCCTATTGAAACTACAGAGACTAACTCGAGGTGCATCCCACCTGGCCATGGCTTTTAGCCACCACCTCTGAAAAAACAGAAAAAAAAAGGAAAAAACAAAAAATTCTTTTTTCGAATACTTCAGAATTCTGAGGATAAACTCTGCCTGTGAACACTGTCRTGGAGAGGAGAAAAGCAGTGGAAAGTAACAGTTCAACTAAACTGCTCTGAGATGGAGCTTCAGGACAGTGTTATGGCAAAAATACCTCACATTTCAATATTTGCTCACTGATCTGAGCACTGGTGGATTCAGCTCTCCTACTTCCCCCTTCAGGCAGCTCATGAGTAGAAAAAAGATGGATGTATTAGGTAAATAATTCTTCCTGAAGCAGATTCTGATCTCCCCAGGACATCTCCACAGCCATCTGCAGGACCAAACCCTTCATGTCTTTCTTGTACTGCTTGGTCTTCATTGCCAAAGGAGTTTTCCCAAGGAGTCAGACCTAAGGTTGTTGACTTTGACACAAAATACAGGCTTTTGTGCAGAAATTTTAGCAGTCACAAGGTGGAGCTGTTCCCGATTGTATTTCCCTTTCTGTAGGGTTTTTTATCACGAAGAACGATGGGGAAGGCAGCCAGCAGTGTGGTGCCTGTCTTTGGAGAGGTCGAGCATAAATCAGTCTGATCACTGTCTGAACAGAGCCATTCTCCAGCCAATGCTTCCAAGCCACGCWCAAAGAGAAGAACACACAACTACAAACACATTTCTCCTTCCATTAAAGCCAAAACCATTTTTATAATAATTATTACTAGCAGCACATGACCAGTGCCTCACAGCCCACCATCCTGATTCTAGAATTAGAGGCTGTTGATACCCACAGCCCCTCAGCAGCGTGGTTCCAACCTGGAGGAGAAAAATCTGTCTTGCTGCTGAGCCATGCCCATTTCATTGGCACTTCAACATCTAGCCATAAGAGCAGCTTGGCCAATGACAAATTACACTGTTTATACAATTAACAGTCCTGGGTGAGCATATCTCTTCCAAGAAACCACGAGCACTTACAAKGCTGTCTTTTTACAGCAAGGAAGAAAGCCAATGCAAAAGCTGAGCATGTGGCTGCCAGTTATAATTGAAATCATTTTAATAATTCATGCCTCATTACCTTGCCACATGGCAGTTCAAAGACCATCTCCTAATCCTTTAACCCTTCTCTCCTGCGTCCTTTGGTTTGGTTTCTTAGTTTAATCAGTGAAGAAACAAAATGGGGAATGCTCATCAGCACTTGCCCATGGGGACAAAACCCAACGGGGGCTGGTGAGTCTAAGCTCTTAATCCCCTTCCTCCTGCCCTCCTTGCTTTCCTGAWTTGATCTCTCACTGCCAGCTGAATCAGTAAAGAAGTTAATAAACTATCTATTAGATATGCCAAGCTGTTGGCTGAAGCTGGAACAGCTTTATGGCTTGTCTTGGTGCAGCACTAAGGACAAGGGCAGCTCTTGTTGTTCAGCAGCTTTACAGGGCCAGGTGAGAATTGCTGGAAGCAATTGTGTCCTTTATCCTCTGATATCTCCTAGGGTTTTTCCAGCTTTGAGTTGTRCTCTGGGTAGTCAGTCCCACAGCCATGCCCTTTCTCCTTAGCAGAATTGCAATTTGAAGGTCAGGATAACAGAACATTATTTTTTAGTGGTTTTGAAGCTTTCTTGTTGCCCCTTTGGCCATGGAGGGAGAGCACACCTGATATTTATTTACTCTTCCAGTACTARGTGGGCAGACTGCAAACAATAAAGTCAGATCTAATGTTATTTATGGCTGCAAGTATGGTCCTGTTCTCTCATGAAAAGGAAYTAACCTTGTAAAAACACATTCATTTCAAGCACAGTGTGTATTTACACACAGGAAGGGTCCCTCCTTCACCAGTTCAGCTCAATGTGCATGAGGGAAACCAAACCCCGCACACACAAACATGCACCAACATGTGCAAAATAAGAGTGCTAGCAGGAGATTTCAACAGCAGCAGACTATCATTCTATCATTTCTAATTATTACTCAATATGTTCCAGCAGGCAGGCACACAGAGCTGGAGATAAACCCAGCCTAGTGAAAGCTGTAACACAGGAACAGCACGAGCTCTGTGCTGCTGTCACCTCCCCTCCAGCAGCCAGAGCTGAGCCCGYAGCCCCCAGCATGGCCAAACCCTCAGCAGCTGACAAAAAGCCCCTCCATGCTCCAGCTCCCACCTCCATCTCCACACAAAATTTTAAAATTCAATAATACTAATAATAATATTCAATAAAATCAATATCCAATTATACTCAATAATATTAATATTCAACAATATTCACAAAATACAAAATATTATTTTGTTTTAAGAGTATTTTTGATGGGTTTGTTAATTGATTTTTGTAGGTACTGGAGTAAGTAAGGTATTGCTATTACTATGATGATCATTTATATATACCTTTATTTAATTTTTTTATTATMGTGTAAGGTTTAATTTATTGAGTAGATTATTTAATTATGTTTTATTATTAATTGGGATTTTATTTATATATTTTTAATTGTAGGTTTTATGAATGGATTTCTAATGATTAGATAGGTTTATGTAATATATTTTATTAAAATKTTTATGTTTATGTATTAGTAAAAGAAAATTTATTGTTGTTTTGTTTTGTAGAGTTGTTTTATATTTTTGATGTTGGTTAATGAATTATTATTATTATTTGGTTAATAAGTTATTATCATTTGGTTAATAAATTATTATTATTGGTTAATAAATTATTTTATTGGTTAACAAATTATTATTTTTATTGGTTAACAAATTATTATTATTGATTAATAAATTATTATTATTTTATATTGCTGAAGAAATTATTTAATGTAAGAGAATTAGCTCGAAAGTGCTGCTGGCAGGGGTGGAGAGAGCCCTCAGGCTGCAGCTGCAGGAAGTTTCTGTGCCCACAGGTTTTGAGTTGGTGTCTTGGGGATCAGCACAGGGTCACCTTGGGGGACCTTTCAAACACACACAGAAGTCAAGCCTGAGGGYATGGAAACCTGCCCAGCTCCAGTGGCATTAGAAGAGGAGATTTATCCTTTTTTTTTATTCTGTCACAAAGGTTTTTCTGTTGAACACAGAGCCTTTCCCACTCTCCCTGCACCACTCAGCTGCTCTCGGTATGAAGTGCTGATCACAGGAGCTGCTGTGCCTGTGGATGCTGTGGATCAGAGGTGTGGAGAGTCCCCCGTGCCTTTTCCCAGGCAGGATGAACACCTAGCAAGAAAAGGGATCTTTGCAGGGAATTTATTAGGCAGCCTGAGCAGCACTCCAGAAGCTGCATGTTACCTTTGAAGGCCTGCAATAGAATCTATTGACAGATCACTCTAGCTGCAGGGAGAGGACAAAGGTGATCAAACACAGGTTTCTCTCAGGGATAAGCTCCGAGGCAAAGCTCTCTCCATTTAACAGGGAAAAGAGCACAATGAATGTGGCTCATGGCAGAGCTTTGTGGGTGATGTGCTGCCCACAGGCAGGATGCTCGGCTGATGAGGCCATTTCAACWATTCTGCCCCATCCAACATGTCATYCTGCTCTTAAATGTTGCAGAACCAAGGTGCCCATGTGGGTTTTTGCTCTCAGAATGCCAATAAAATCCTTAATTCCCCTTTTCTATCACTACTTACARTAACAAGCACTGCCCAGTGACAAAAAATGTTAAGGTTTTCAAGTACCATCAAATTGGATTTTCCAGTTTGTAGGAGAGGAAAAGTAAAGGTCACAGTGATCATTACAGCTGTCTCCTTATTCAAAGCAGAGCACTTTAGAGAAGAGTTTGGCCTCACTTCTAATCAGTATTCAGTACTGAAGAGCTTGAGGCTCTTCTGGTCTGGGCAAAGGGCCAGAGAGTGACTGAACAGAAAAAGTAAGCAAAGTCTACTCTAATATCACTGAGCAAACCAGGTGAAATACAAAAAAATGAATCCATTAAAGCACAAAGCTCTAATTCAGTTTTCTGAATTTCAGTTTCTTTCCCTGTAACAAGATTAGGAATTACAGTAAAACAGGCAAGACATTGATTTTGAGTTTGGTATTTAAGGAGGATAAAAATGGTGCCTTGGAGCAAACTCTGCCAACATGCAGCAGAACTCAAAGYATCAGAACAGAGCTGTGGATCACGGATGGAATCAGAGCAGAAGTCCAAGAATTTGCCACAGCCGTGTTCTGGACTGCTCTGAAAGATTACCTACTCCCAAATTCATCCTCCCTGAGAGCTGGCTGCTGATCCCCTCTCAATTCCCAGGCACACTGCACCCTTCAGTCTCCATCCAGCTTTTTCCAGCTGAATCTCCTCCAGCTCTTCCCTTCCAAACCCGTGTTAAAGTCTTTTAAGGGATCCCAAGCATTATTCAGTTGAACAGAAAAGAAGAAAGCTGACCATGTCTCTCCTCCCTCCCTGGCCATCCCTTCCAGCCACGCTGCCAACTTCCAGCACATCCTGACCATATATTTAGTCTGCAGTAATTTGCTTTGCATTGTCTTGTACAGSGTCCAAGCACAGGAATTACATATCCAGTGAGGCATCCAGCACTCTGGGAAACCCTGGAGTTTTGGAGACTCAACTCCTCGTGCTGCTGCCAGAGGCTGAGAGATCTCGTGGTCCAGAGCACCACAGTGACTCAGAGGAGCTGAATGGCAGCTCAGGYAGACAATCCCAAATCCCTGTGTGCGTGTGGAGCAGGGTGAGAGTTGTCAATAAACAGATTCAGGGAAGGGATCAGTGCTGTGGGCATTGGCTCCTTGGCAGTCCCACCTGCCAGGGCACAGTCATGGGCACTTCATGGCAGAGAGCCTGAGGCACAGGAGCCACATACATGGCAAAAAGACCCCTCCATCTGGCAAAAAAACCCCAATTTCCAACTCTGGCTACTTCACTTTGTAAGTAAAGATTGGTCAGGGGAACTTGGTTGGATAGAAAATACTTGGAGGCCAATAACTGTGAGACATCTCCTGAGGAACCCAAAGGTTCTACCTTCATCTGTAACTGAAGATCTGGGCCAAGCAGTGTCACCAATCTAAACCTGGAGCTAAACCTGTCAGACCAAAGCAGAGCAAGGGCCTTGAGGAAGCACCTCAGTGACCCAGCAGAGCACAAGGCTGCACTGAGGCTCCAGGCCAGTCCAGGAGATGGGAGAGGGTTGGAATCTGAAATGCAGGGAATTCTCAGAATTTTGGACCTGTAGGCCAAAGCTTAGAATTAAACACAGGATTTGATCTGAGACCTTGGAAAAGGCTTCCAAACTCAGGTGCTAGAAGCAAGAATGTGGATTTATAGTTTAAAGCAGAGACACGTTATGTTGAGAGGAAGAAAGTTTAGAGTTTTAGAATTTAAGATATAGGAAACAAGCAGTTACAAAGGTAAATAAGGAGTTTAGAATGCAGTACTGTAAGTTTGTGTGTCATAACATGATTGGCTAAGAAAGCTCACACTGTAGCATGGGTCTATTAGATGAAATATGGAAGGARTGGGTCAAAATAAATAATATCCAAAATAAATAAATATCCTTCTTGGCAGTGTTTTATTGGTCAATAAATCCTTAAAAGGTCTTGTAACTAGGGGTCTTGTCACCTTCTGAACCATGCAGTAAAGATGTGAGCTGAACTCATCCTTGTGCCTATGTAGAAGATAAAAACAATAAATTACATCATCTAAAAAACTCAGAGGTCCTGTCTCTAACTCATTCAAAATTCCTTAAAAATCCCCATAGGAGAGGCTGGCACAGCAGAGTGGTGGCATTCACCTGCTGGGTACACTATACAGCAGAGCAGATTTAACCAACACCTCCTGAGCTGAGCAGAAGTCACTTCCCAAAAAGTGGTGATTTAGGGGCTGTTTAGACTGACCTGTGTCCTCATTCCAAGCTGGAGGTACAAATAYGGTGGAAGTGAGAAGCAGAGCCTGCTGAGTTTTAATTTTTACTTATTAGGATCAGAATTAAATGTGTAAYATGGTATTTTTTGTTTGGACTCAGATGTTTATTATGTTTTATCTATATTACAGTTTCACAAACTGTGAGTTTTATAGTATTTTCTCTAACAAACTAAAAAATGGTGGTGTATTTCTTTCTTTATAAGGTTTTTTAAGGATAAACTGTTTAATTAAAAATTACACTTAAATTATTTTTATTTTTAACTTAATAACTAACTACTTGTGGGTTTTAATGTGAACTTTTTWATCTAATTATACAATACCTCCCAAACCTATGAAGTAGGTGAAGAAGGACCAGCTTCTGCCTTAAAACTTTTATCTTGTTTTATATATATTATTATATTTTAAAACTTTAAACTCTAAGTTTTCTACTATGTGATATTACACACTTCTATTCAAACTACACACCTCTAATCTTAGTTCCATCATTCAATTTTGGAAGCCTTCTCCACGGCCTCAMGTCAAATGCAGTGTTCTCTTGGGGGTCAGTGCCTGGCAGCACAGAAAATCTGAAATTCTCAGTGACCAGGGATCCAACAGAGCCCTCACTGCCCCCAGCCCCAAGATTTACACCCKTGAAGCAGCACCCTGCAGGTGAGCCCAGCTTGGGCAGAGCAAGATCAGGATGTTCATCATGGATAGAGCTCCTTCTCTCAGCATTGCTCTGTGCACAATCCTAATCCCTGCCTGGGGAAGAAACAACTTCTTTTACTCTGTTTTCATTTCGTTGTTGGCTTCTTTATTTTATTTTCTGTTTTCATCAGCCATTTCATGGTGGCACAATCAACAGCYGGACTCCAGGGGTTTGTGCCCCACAGGTGAGCTGTAATTATTAGGAATGATGAGAACCCACCACAGACACGGCACCTGCTTGGATCCCTGAAACCACAGAAGCAAAGAGGCTTTCACGAGGGTGTTGGGGATGTTGGGAAGTGCTCTAACAATTCCTGTGGTCAGATGAAATGGTTTTGTGTCACGTCCTGGTGCCCACCCAGCTCCAGTACCAGGCCGTGATGCCAAGCAGGAGCAAGGATAACCTTGGCATGGAAGGGAAGACTAAACATGGTGATTTTCTCCCTAGAGAAAATCTCTGTTCACTCTTCAACACACAGAYATTCCTGAGGAAATATCACCCTCTTGTGTCCAAAGCGAAGCAAGCAAGAAATGCTCCAAAAGTGGAAAAAAAAGGTTGGAAAATAAAATAAAAATAGAAGTGGGAAATAAAGGCATCCACATCAGCACAGCTGCATGTTGGCCATTGGGCTCCCAATTCTCCAGTTTAGAGAAGTGGTCTCCAGACTGAGAGCAAGGATGGGGGAGCTGCCCTGTGGAAAATGGATTTATAGAGAACTCTTAAAGCTTGACAGAAGGTTTATATAGTGTGTACCTGTATGTAAACTTTGAGATAAGAKATATTGATTTAGAATGCTGTGGAATAAGACAGACATTGTTGAGAGAGAAATGGAAATGGAAACAAGTTTTGAAGGATGGATTTGTAAAAATGACTGGATACTTRGGAGAAATAGAAGRATGAAAAATATAATAGGACTCACAAGGGGTAATTTTAGATGATTGGCTTTAAGGRATTTTCAGTATGGTGTGGCAAATCTGATAGGCCAAGAAATGCTTATYATGTGTTGTAATAAAGAAATCGTTGGCTTCTGATTGTGATGGCATGAATTATAACATTTGTATTGTCTCACCCTTCACATGAGACTGAAAATGYAATAAAAGTTTTTAAAACACCTCTCAGTTGGCCCATCTCTGGGTCAGAAAAWGGCTTAATCCAACACTGCCCTCCAGAGCTCCTGCAAAAAGGGTTGTGCTCTGCTGTTACTGGTTTAAATTCAATWATCCCTCAATCCCATTTCACTTTGGATTCTACAAGCTGTGAAAGGTGAAAAGCAGTGATTCCATGCACACACAAGTCAAATGACATGGATATTAATTAACCTTGCATACTAGCAAGGTTATTAGTACCTTGAGACCTTCATGGCTCTCACTTGCTCCTGGCATCAGCCTGRCCAGGTCTGGAACCACAAACCAGGYAGGGATCAGTGCACAGCAATGAAATATTCACACATCTGCTGTTGCCAGTGCTCTGCTACAAACTGTTAAATTTTTACCAAAATCAGCTTGGTGTGCCACCTTCCTGGGACTTTTCTGGGTTTTGCCCCCAAGAACCTGAGGCACTCTGTGCCCCAGAGCTGTGGGATGTGGTGGGAGCTGCACCAGGTACAGGTGAGAAGGGGGATTTGCCAAGGTGCACTCGTGTGAGCTAAACTGGGCTTTCCCTTTTAACTGAGATGTTAACCTGCCTCTCAGATCCCACTTCAGACATGAGCTGTCACTACCAAACACAAGTTCATGTTTTTTCTCATTCTTGCTTCATTCTTGGCAAAAAAAATAGAAAATTGAAGATATTCTGCAAACATGACTTGAGTGAGGCAAACCTTTTCCATAGTGAAAGTTTTTTCTGTTCTCCTTTCTCCTGAGCAGGCCCAGGGCAGTTTCTCCTGAGCTTTCCAGAGGTGGCATCTCTCCAGCAATAACTGGACATACTGAGCTCACACCATCACTTCTGCATTAGGGTTTGATTTTGGGGGGCTTTTTTTTGTTTGTGTGTGTCTTTGGGGTTTTTTCTGAGGGGGTGGGACAGTATTTTAATGTCCTTTTTTTGGTCGTTGTTGGCTTCTTTATTTTTTGTTTGTTTGTGGTTTTTTTAATTTATTTTGGGGTTTGGTTTTCGTTGGTTTGGTTTTTTGTTGTTTTTTTTTTTTTCTTTTGTCAATGGCTATTTTAGCATCTCTCACACAGCACTAATTATGACAGCAACCCTTCACAGAAGATTACCATATCTTCCAAAGATTTTGGTTACCTCATTTGGTTTGGTGTGATCACTTGCAGCCAGGTAAAAATATTTCCAACTGTCCCATCCAGGCTCAGCTTCCTCATCCCAGAGTACACAATTCACTCCCATTTCACTCCCCCTGCATATTTCTGTCCATSTCCTACATCCTCTTAAAAAGCCACAAGCACACAAGCAATTTAGCTTGGGAAAAAATGAGTGATAAATAGCAATAAAATAGCCAACTGCAGACATGAGATCCACAATGTGTTTGTCATTTAGATCTAATCAAAATGTTAATAGGCATTCAATGTTATTTGAGAATTTCAGATGTATTTAATATGAGAGGATTTGCATATCTACCACTGAGTTTTTAATCCTTGATAAATGTGTAGAATAATCAATTATTCAATGAACATACAAGAGTTGGCTGATTAAATCTCAATTATAAAGGCAAGTCTTACCCACACTATTTATTATGACTGTTCTCTCAGCATTGCCTAATTAAGCCATATTTGATTATGGGGTGAAAAACATTTATTGCAGATATTGTGGCTCTGTAATTGATGCATATCTGTGGCCTGGCTGTTAAGCCCTAATAAATACATTTTAAACAGCTAATTATTTAATTAACAACACTCTTCCAAGCTCAGTATAAACCATTCTGCAGGCCTGCCATGAAAYCCCTGACAGCAATGAAAGCTCTGAAGCTGCTGCAATGTTTTCACCCCTCTCTCCATGTGCCAGAGCTCCCAGCTCTGCCTCCAGTGCTTTGAAAAGAGGCTCCACCACAAGGATTGGGATCCACCAGTCCAAACTGGTCTCTGCAGCGTGGACATTGACACCTGAACTGGTGTTTATCTGTCACAGCCCAGGGAGAGGAATAGGCACTAGCACAGGATGCTGTGGTTTTGTTTGTAGGACACACCCAGCTCCTTTTATTTATAATTTTTTTTTAATCTTGTGCTGCTAACATCCTGCTTTTCCAGCAGCCTCACAGCACTCCCACCTTGAAGACATATAAAGTATAAAGTAACAACAATTTGAATGTAATTTTGACCCCAAACTATTTTRAATCCCACAGAATATTAAGTACCAACTTCCATCTAACAGCCACTGGCATTCCCTTTTCCTCCAGCTAAAATGAACCTCAAAATAACAACCCAGCTCTTCTCCCTCCTCAACCAGCCAGGCTGGTAAACTGGACCTAGAAGTTCCAGCCACAGCACCCCAAGTATTACCATCTTAATAAATTTGGAACCATCTAACCCAGGTTTGATGGCAGCACACAGCACACTGGCCTTGCAGAGGATGCAAACACCCACAGTCTCTTTAAGCAGCCAATCAGGTGCTTCAAATTCTCTGAAAAACTGGGCAAATGTAACAAATCAAACCAGAACTGTGTGTGTAAAAACCAGTGCTGAATATTGATGGTTTAAAACTCAGTCCAAACCAGCTCAATAATTTGGTTTTTTTAGAGTATCTCAGAAAGAATCACTTTAAGGAGAATACTCCCCTATTTTTACCTTAGGGGAGGGTGTGGAAGCTATCTCACACTGCAGCTAAATGCAGACCCTTTGGGGTGAGGCAGATGTTGAATAGAAATACAGCTACCTGCATCCTCCACCCACAGCTGATGGGGAGATGGCAGGGATTCCTCTGGAGTGGGATTATCTACTTGCAGCTCTGAGCTGCTTTTTCCTGGGAGGAAGGAGTCAAAGCTTAAGATTTATCATTAGGACTTATCTTCAAAAGAATTTTAATGAAGCAGAAATCCTAAATGTAGAAAATTAAAGAGCCTCCTGTTTTATCCCTGGTATCTAAATCCTGTAGGCAACATGAAAGTCACRGAAATATTTCTAAGCCTGAATAATACAAAATGTACAGATGAGAACCTTCCTCTGATGAATATTTGATAGGAATAGTCTCAGCATGGAATGTGGAGAGCACCTTCACTCCCACACACATCTGTGTGTACATGCAGAAAGCTCTAAAGGCTGAGAGTCTAAAATTAAGAGATTTTGGCATGCAAAAGCACAACCATCAGCTTCTGTGCTCCTTTGCCAGCCAGGGAGCACAAACTCCTCCTCACTGTGATGCTCATCAGCCTCTCCCATCACCCTGCTCCCCTTTCAAGCCCCTCCCCAAGCAGCATTTTCAGGTTCTAGCATAAAACACCATTCCTAAAGCATTCAGCACAAACTGACARCAAGAATATCCCTCTCACAACAACTCTTGTGTGTGGCTATATCAGCTCCACACCAGATTTACTGCCAGTCCCTCCCCTCAAGGTCCCTGAGCTGGGCCAAACCCCAGGGCTGAGATGAGCCAAGGAAAGGGAGCAGCTTTGTTTTCCTGGCATGAGGTGTGAGCACAGCTCAGTGTCAGCTCAGACAAGTTACAAGGGAWTTAAACTCGAGCACAGACTGTGAATTATGCCACCAGCAGGAGGCTTCAGGGACAGAACAGGCACACACTTCACTCCTAGGATGGGCTGGACTTAGACATGGAATTATTTTGTGAGCTGGAGTTGTGCAAATCTTTTCTAGACCTTGCTGGCCRTAGCCCATTGTTGGRTCTTTTGCTTCTTTTCTGCCAGGGTTGGMATTAAATGCACGAGATGGTATTTCTTGTTTGGACTCAGATGTTTATTAGTTCTTATCTATGTTACAGTCTTACAAACTGAGTTAGCACTTCACAAACAAGGTAAGAAATTGAGCCCTCTCTACAAGGCCTTTTAAGGATAAACTGTCCAATTAGGAAGTGATTCCTCAATTATTTTTACTTTTAACCCAATATCAACCACGCCACTGCCCCGCAATGTGGACTTTTTTTGGGTGGTTTTTACACAAAACCACCCAAACCATGGAGAAGGAGAAGGAGAAAGAGAGAGGAGAAGAGAAGGAAAGGAGAAGGAGAAGGAGAAGGGAGAGAGGAGAAGGAGAAGGAGAAGGAGGAAGGAGAAGGAGAAGGAGAAGGAGAAGAGGAGAAGGAGAAGGAGAAGGAGAAGGAGAAGGAGAAGGAGAAGGAGATGGAAGGACGGAGCCTCCACCCTAAAACCCCCATCTTGTTTTATATATATTACTATATTCTAAACCCTTAAACTCCAAGTTTTTCTCCCAGTGATATCACACACTTCTATTCAAACTCCACACCCACAATCCCAGTTCTGTCATTCCATTTTGGAAGCTTCTCCATGGCCTCAGGTCAAATGTAGTGTTCTCTTGGGGGTCAGTGCACAGAAAGTCTGAAATTCTCTTAACCAGAGTTCCAGCAGCCCATGGCTCTGCTCTTACATCCTTCCTGGTGCTTCTTCTCACCCTTTAGGAACAGTCTTTGTCTTCCTCCGTTCTCCTAAAATGGCCCATTTTTAACAARCCAGGGAGTTCCGTCCCTCATTAATGGGTATGCCTGGAGGTGTGGCAGGTGGTGTCCAATCTAAGCATAGGAACAGATATTAATTAAAGCCTTTACACTCTTACACAATTAAACATCACTCTGTGATCACATGTTTTCCTGTTAAGCATTGATGCCAACTCCTGCTGCAGTATTCACCATTAAAAATCTTTTAATTGTGGTTTCACTGATGGAAAAAAAAAGYTATTTGAGGCCACAGACCATTAAGTACTCATTTCCTTCTTTTAGACTGGTATTTCCTTTTTCTTTAACTGAAAAGAGTGCCAGACTCACAGCCCTCCTCCTCCTTTCCCCTCAATTGGCCCGGCTGTTTGACAGAGCTAAAGGCAGATTTAACCATAATCTGATGTAGTAAATTGAAGCACCTCAGAGCTACTACTTGGTTGTACCTGTGGTTTTTGAAGACACATCCTGTCGTGATGCAAAGGAGACAAAAAAAGACACAAAAGGAGGGAGGAAGAGCCCAAAAAWTAAAAAAGCAGCTTCCAATTCTTACAAACTAAACTTTCTTCTGAGGAAATAGGCTGCCAACACAAATATTAAGGAAAACTTCACAATGAGGAGTTGAGTTTTTGAGGCATTGCATGTGCCTGCCTTTTTATTTAAAGACTTTCAATGCAGTTGAAAAGGCCACAATTATCATGGGGGCTTGATTTAGGCCCCTGTTAGACAAAGGGCAGCCACAGAGACAGAAAGTGCTGCCTGGGGGTGGATGCCAGGTGATGTACAAGGTGCATCTAAACCCCAGCAGAGCTGCAAAAGGCTGTGACACCCRCTCCTTCACCTGCTGGCCTGGCTGAGAGCACTTCCATGATGCCTTGAGAAGGCTGAYCTAGAACAYAGGCTGGACAGAGTTKAAGAATAAAGTAGGGATTRATTAAAAGGCCTCAATGGATCCACCTTGGGCAGCACAAGAGCCCAGCCAGGGCTGCACCCAAGYTGAACCAAAATGGTCACAAAATGCACGAGCYCTCACGGGGTCTCTCACTTTGATCAGTTCTGCTCCATTTGCATYTTGGAGTTCATTGCCCAATTCCAGCTTTCCAACTGGGCAGAGTTTCTGAGACCAGAAGAAGTTGGGTCTGCAGGAGCCAGACTGCTGCTGCTGTCTGGGCTAGCAGTGCACAGAGAGGTGCACAGACTGGTGGGGGGATGCCCAAATAAAGTGATGCAGTGCTGGAGCTGAGAGGCTTACAGGGGATGTCAGTGGCCATAAATATCATACATCAACTCGCCACTCTAATGTCAGAGATCTGATTTGAGATAAATAAACCACAACAAAGATAAAATCTCACATAGTATCATCTGTGACTGTCAGAGCATGGTCACTGATCATGTCTTGTGGTGTCAGAGATGTTGCAATCACCAAACACAACATGCCACTGGCACACASCAAACATCCTGCTGGAAAAAAACAAGCAAAATCAGGAGGTGCTTTCTCTTATGTCTTTGTGCTAGGAAGTAGATGAGGTTTGCTCATCAAAAAATCAAATTTTTAAAATGTGAAGTAGTGACAGTTGCACCAGCTCATCACTGAACAGGTTTGATTGCCACATTATCCTCTTCTACCTTGTTCCATGCAACAACAGAACAGGAATATGACGGACATGTTTATGTTGGTGGGATTGAATGAAAACTGCTTTACTGCCTGACTCTGTGGCCTCAGTCCAGGGGCATCAGCTACCCAGTGCCTCAGCTTCTCTTCTTTAAACTGGGAAATGCAAAAGATGGAGTTAATCAGTGAATTCTGCTTGGAGCAGACCAAACCCTGCTCACACACTGGCCACAGGACTGCAGCTCTGCCCTGGCTGCAGGAGTCCTGGGGGCTGAGTGTGACTGTGGAAAGCCTGGAGACACATCCTGGCATGGCCTGGGAGACACATCCATGTGTGGATACAACAGTCTGGTCAGAGAGAGAAAGCCAGATAAGCTTTCCCATGAATTGGTCTGGGAAGTTTTAGGGAGGCAGAGAGAAAGAGTGGTAAACAAATGGTAAATAATCTGCAGGTGYTGTTTTGAATAAGTTGTATTTCCCATAAGGTGTTTACCAAAGGATGTTCTTAATTAGCCAATCATGTAAAAWGTGRTGATTAAAGGYCCAATCAMGTCCACCTGAATCAGACCAGGCTATAAAAGAAGTAAATTTGGGGCTTCTAGCCTCTTAGTCTTCTGGTCTAGAGTCTGTGTCATTTATTGTCTGTTCCTGACTCAATGATGACARCCATGTGTCCATGAATCCCTGTCTCCACTGAGTGACAGAGTGGCCACAGACAGCTGTAATGATGCCTTAAGATTTTAGCCTTTATATTTTTCAAATCCTGCACTGCATTGGTGCCTAAATCTAAACTCCATATAAAGTGTCAGCTACTGCCTTCACATTTTGGTCAGACAAAACAATTRCTCTAGGCCCGAGGTCCAAGGACACCCTACAGCCTCAGGCCCAGAAAAGTAGAAACAAAAGTGAATTGGGGAGAAACAAACTGGGGAAATATAACTTCATTACCTGAAGCTTAATTAGATTAATTAGAGAATTAATCCCTGATATGGAAGTGGGCCAACCTTACATCTGTCTGAAAATCTCATGACCATTGTCCATATWGGGTGTAGCCCCTTGGGGAGGCTTCATCTGCCCTCAGTGTACCAGAAYGCCCCTCAGTAAATAAATCTGCTTTTATTGTCTTAACCTTGTCTAGCCTCTCTCTCTAAATAAGCTTGAAAAAGGCATCAGTAACACAGAGTATCGGTGGTGACTCAGGCGGACTCGTGAGCGCAACTGAGGGGCCACAGGCAGGTGTAACACAGAGCAGGTGTGACAGTGACAGTGAGGGAACTGAGGGACCACAGGCATCAGGTACCCCCCTCAGGTGCTCTTAGATTTTAGCCTTCATATTTTCAAATCCTCCACTGCATCTGGTGCATAATTCTAAACTCCATATGAAGTGTCATTCTGCCTTCACATTTTGGTCAGACAAAACAATCCCTCTAGGCCGGAGATCCAAGGCCATAGCCCCTTGGGGAGGCTTCATCTGCCCTCAGTGTACCAGAAGGCCCCTCAGTAAATAAATCTGCTTTTATTTTATAACTTTGTCTGGCCTCTGTCTCTAGGTAGGCCTGAAAAAGGCATCAAAACACAGAGCACAGTGTGACAGTGATGGTGATAGTGAGGGAACGAGGGGCCACAGCTGTAACACAGAGCATGGTGTGACAGTGACAGTGACAGTGACAGTGAGGGAACCAAGGGGCCACAGCTGTAACACAGAGCATGGTGTGACAGTGACAGTGAGGGAAACAAGGGGCCACAGCTGTAACACAGAGCATGGTGTGACAGTGGCAGTGACAGTGACAGTGATGGAACCGAGGGGCCACAGCTGTAACACAGAGCATGGTGTGACAGTGACAGCAAGGGAACCAAGGGGCCACAGCTGTAAACACAGAGCATGGTGTGACAGTGACAGTGAGGGAACTGAGGGACCACAGCTGTAACACAGAGCATGGTGGTGACAGTGACAGTGACAGTGACAGTGATGGAACCGAGGGGCCACAGCTGTAACACAGAGCAGCGGTGTGACAGTGACAGCAAGGGAACCAAGGGGCCACAACTGTAACACAGAGCACGGTGTGACAGTGACAGCAAGGGAACCAAGGGGCCACAACTGTAACACAGAGCACGGTGTGACAGTGACAGTGACAGTGACAGTGACAGTGACAGCGAGGGAACCCAGGGGCCACAGCTGTAACACAGAGCATGGTGTGACAGTGATCGGAACCGAGGGGCCACAGCTGTAACACAGAGCATGGTGTGACAGTGACAGCAAGGGAACCAAGGGGCCACAGCTGTAACACAGAGCATGGTGTGGCACTGGCAGTGAGGGAACCGAGGGGCCACAGCTGTAACACAGACACGATGCTGACACTGGCAGTGACAGTGACAGTGAAGTGACAGTGACAGTGAGGGAACTGAGGGCCACAGCTGTAACACAGAGCACGGTTGTGACAGTGACAGTGGCAGTGACAGTGACAGTGAGGAACTGAGGGGCCACAACTGTAACACAGAGCACGGTGTGGACAGTGACAGTGGCAGTGACAGTGAAGGGACCCCGGGGCACTGGCAGGTGGCAGCTCAGAGGACAGCCAGGCTGCTTTTGGGGGTGATGCTCTGCAGAAGAGCTGCCCCAGCCCTGCCGAGCACACGGCAACCGCAGGCTCCTGCCTGAGCGTGCACACGGGTCCCTGCCACAGCATGGGGACAAGCCAGACCACAGAGCAGCCCCCTCAGCACCTCTGAACATAAATAACACCCCAGGCCCCCTGCAGCAGGGGGCTTTGTCTCCACCACAAAACCACTATTTTTGTGTCTCTGTCTCATCTGTCACTGAGGTGTTAGAGCAGCCTGAGAGAAGCCAGCTGCAGAAAGCATGTTACTAAGGAATGTAATTATTTTTATTATGGATATTTCTGCCTCTCTTTTTGTTCCACCCAAATGGTGTCCCCAGGTCTGAGCATTAGGGCTTGCCATGGAATAACAGGCACTGGAAGAAGTGCCCTTCTCTGCCTCCAGCCAAGCCCATTCAGACAATTTGCAAGCTCACCATGACCARCACAGTGAGATTTATTCACAAAAGCACCAGGAGGACAACAGCCATCCTTTCAGTGATGGATCCCTCCTGGTTCACCTAATCCTGGACAAATCTAAAAGTTGCAAAGCCTCAGTTCAGGRTTTTCATTTAAGTTTCTCTGTGAGCTCTAAACCTGCTAGGAATTCTCCTCTGTTTCCTCTTTTGGCTAGGACAGAAATATAAGGATCTATTTTTCCATGCTACAACTTTATTTCCAAAACACCCCTGCAAGAAGGAGCACATTGCTCTCTGTGTGTGCTCTGTGTGAAAGGACTGTTTCTAATTTTAGCCTTGAAAGTCATTAGGAACTGTGATTTTTTTCTCTGCAGTGTGTAAACACACATGCTTGATTTCTTTTTTGAAACCTTGAACTGTTCAGGGATTTTTTTAAAAAATTAAATAAAGAGTTTTGAGTCCAAAAGTTTAGACACCAACTGCCATCACTTTGAGGAGATTTCCTAGAGAAGCTTCCACTGTGAGCATTAGAAAGTTTGAGAGTGAGGGTAACAGAGAAATCTACAACAATGTTACGGAGRTTCTTCTATAATCCTTTTTTCTCAGAAACAAGCATTTATGCAAAATGTCATCTCTGCATTGGGACTTTAAATGTCACTCACCCACAAGCTTCAACCAACTGTCTCTGACCACAGCTAATACTASACCAGTGGAAACCACAAGCAGTAAACTGGCCATAGTGACTTCTTTGAAGTCTTGCCCTGAGCTGCAAGGCAACAATGTGTGGGGAAAGAGACCCCACAAACCAAGTGGGGTGGCTTTTTTCTGTCCTACCAGAGCAGAGTGATAAATTCCACCATCTGAAGATGCAATTATTACTACCATTGGTAAAGCATCACTTGCACAACAACCCCCAGAATAACCTTTACAACTTGTGTGATTCTGCTAAGGAGCAGATGGACCAAATGTCTCAGGGTGTCATGAACTGCAGAGACYGATGAACTTAAAGGCTTTCCTAGAGAGTTATTAATTACTGATACTAATTCAGTAAGAAGGAATGAGYGATKATCTTCCACTTGGCATGTGCAGTGTTTAGACATTATTCCCATTACAGACAGAAAGCACAGGAATGGAGAAGAGCATTTCTAATATCTCAGCTGGAAATCTCTGGGGCCATGGACATGTTCTCCAGGGAGAGTGTCAGACACATGCCAGTCAGTTGGTGCAGTCAAATGCCAGTCAAAAGCAAAATAATGGTTCTTGTGAAGTAGTTACACAGGAATTAGCCCCATTCAGAGAGTTCATCCAGCCTTACTAGCAGTTAATTACACAGAGTGGAGTCACCTCCCATCCACAGCTGGACAGACAAGCTACTTGTACCACACAGATTGTGACAACACTGTAAAACTTTAGTGTTAGGACAAAATGGTTTATTCCCTTTAGTCAGTTTCTAGGCTGGTTGCTTTATTTCCATTTCTGAAATGAAAAAATTATGTGAGATTCTTGTAGACAAGGCAGAGTGCTCTGGCTGTTATGAGAGAGTAATGTGTGATGAGTAATGTATTGKTTTTCTAAAAAGTAGGTTAAAGCCTGTTGAGACTCCAAATGAAATTGGAAAGATTTCTTGCATGTTGCACAAAGTCAGTAAGCAGTCATCCCTGAAGGAATTGAAATAGTGTTAAAAACCAGGAAAAACAACATAAATACTGTTAAATTTATACAAGCAGTAAAAGAACTCATTAACTAGTGCTGGAGCATATTAACCAAATATATCAGATTAAAGAAATAGCACCAACGAAGCATTTTCAGCACCTCAAAGTTGTGAGAAAACCAAATCTATGAACCAGAAAAAAAACCGTGCATGTTTTCATATTGACTGTAAGCTTACTGCTAATATAATMCAAGTTGAGCGTTACAAAGCATTCAAAAAGAAACTAAATGCTTTGGAAAACAAGTGCTRACAAAAGCTTGCATACCATGAGTGTAAATAGGTTTTTTACTAACACAGGGACCTTGAGAAATCAGCAGTGAGTAGCTCGTCTTCAGCAGAGCCAGGAGGGCTGGACATATTTTGGTCAGATCCTCTGAATTCTCTAAGAGGATGTCTCCTGCATGAGTTCTTGGATGGAAAAGGAATCCCCAGCAAGAGACAGGTGGGAGAAACTGGCTCCAGACCACAAACCCAGCGTGGGATTCAGACATGGATCATGCAGCACTCACAGCTGCTGGAGCACATAAKCACTGGATTGCAGGAGCCACTGGAGACATTCCAGTGTCCTGCAATATGTCACAAGCCACCAGAGCAGAACCTGCTTCTCTCCTGTCTCCTGCAAAACATTTTGTGGCTCAACTSGGCTTATCAGCCTCCCTGGCACCTGAGTTCAGGCACATCCTTGTCACACACACCTGAGTCAAGGGGTTAAAATGCTTTTTCCAGCTAAATTTCCCTGGGTCTACAGGCTCCATCAGCACTAATCCACATGTGCTGGCTGATTTCTTCAGTTCTGCAAATAACTAAGAGTATTCTTGATGAGCCTTCCCCTTCCCAGGCGCTCAGCCCAGGTCACTCCCTGCAGACCCCCGAGTCATTTCAGACACTCTTTGTACCTTGCCTCTTGGAATTTCTCTGCCTCTGACCTGCTGTCCTTGCCCAGCTGCCTTGGCCTGCCCCATCCCACAGCCTGTGACACTGGAGCTGCAGCCCTGCTTCCCACCTGAGCCCGCTTTGCTCCCAGCTGCAATTCCTGTCTTTTATCCCATGGATGGGGCTGGGGCATCACCAATACCCTGATACTGTTCTCACTGCCTCAGAACTGCACTTCCCACCTCTCCCTGAAAACCATTTCCCTCTCCAGAGGCTGAGACAAGACAGAAAAAGAAGCAAAGGCAACAGAATTAGCCCAGAGCAATTCTGTCTGCAACTCGGGGGGTAGAAATTTCAGGTTTTCTGCTTTCCAGTGTAGATCTGAGACAACTCTGCATCTTCAGAAWGCTCCAGCCCTCTTTATTTAAAATAAAATTAATTTTATTAAATTCCCAATTATTCCCTGACACTCTGAAGCTAAATTCCCCAGCAGTTCATTCACCACTGCTTGGGTTAATCGTATTGAAATCGCCATGAAATGGCTCAGTGTGGGCCATTTTCCTCAGAAAGGTGTTACTTCTTTTTTTTTTAAATTTGTTTACCCAAAATCAAAAAACACCTCCACTACTGTTTCCTTTCACAGCTTTTTTTTTCTTCACCTTTGTGGTCACATTTGCACAACACTCTTTCTACAGAAAGTTGATTTCAAATGCCACCTTGCTCATTGTGAACCTCCCTGTGCTGGCTCACAGGGCTTTTGCCCCTTTTCGACTAAACCTGCACCTTGTTCCAAGAATGAAAATGTGACAAAAGTTGGTTGGCTATGGGCACCTCAGTTCCTAGGTTGGTACCTGATTTGTTGGTTCTTCCTCAGCTCTTCACCCYCCCCTGAGCTGAGCTTTTCCAGGGAGAAAGCCAGAATTGGTACCAGCACCAAGTCTAGCAGAATTCAAGAAAAGTTTGGGCAATGAGACATGGAATACGCAGGGTCTGAAGGGTTCTTTCCTGTTTTCTTCAGTGACTGGTTTTAAAAAGAAAAACCTCACCTGAAGATTTTGTAATTAAAGTGGAAAACACTTAATATGCTGTCTAGTGGGATGCTGTTTGGGGCAGTTTATACAGAATTTTCAAAAAACCTTAAATCACTATTTTAAAAAAATCACAAAAATAAACCACTAAAAGAAACATCCATTTATTTGCAAGATACATGGAAAAAGGTTTTAATATATGTATGAAAATATTGAGGAACTGTACAAAACCCCAACACAAACACAATTAATCCAGGTCTGGCCATGTGAAGACAGCACCTACTTGCTCACAAGGTGAACCTGCACCACCCACCCCTCACAGTGAGGGGATTTCTCCCCCAGGTCTGATACACAGCATTTCATGAGCAATATCTGGAGGGAAARGGGCTCTCCTGAGGGGCAGGATTGCCTTGGCAAGCTGGGATCTTGTCAGAGCTCAGCTCTGGAGAYGAATTATCCTTTGTGCCTGGCTCTGCTCCAGCTATGCACTCATCAAAGATAAACTGACCCTAATCCCTCAAAAAAAATAAACAATCACATCAATAAAGAGAAACTCCAGTCTCAGCCTGTCCTCAGCAACCAGAGGCCCCCCCCATRAGCCCTGCCCTGTACCAAGGCAATTTTCAGCATTCCTTTGTGAAAGATTTTTGACTTTTCACAGTGCCCCAACCCTGCAAAACCAAAACACCCCTGGAYGAGACTGAGCCCTTCCTCAGCCCAGCTCCCCACAGCCACCTGCTCTAGAAGCTGTTACCAACCCAAATTTAGCCTCTTCTTGCCTGAGGTGAGTTTTGATAAATCCCTTTGATAAGAAGGGGMTTTAGATCATGCCCAGGTTGGAATGCAGACATTGGCTTTACTTTACTTGGGATTATTTCACCTTCTGTTGTATAGTGGGGAGTCACTGTGGAGAAACTCARCCAGCACCTCACAAACATTTCTGCTGTCCCAGGGTCTTAGGTTAGAAATAGGGGTATTCTATTCCTCTGTCAGAGCTGGGGCAGTTCTGTGCTGTCCATTGGGCAGTTTTCTTTATCTCTCCCACAGCCAACCCTCCCTCCAGGAGATCTCTGCTGTCCATGGCCACTGAGTGTCCCTGCAGGGCTGATCCAATTCCAGCATCCCATGGGGAGATGCTGCGCCCAGGGGAGGAGCCAAGCATTCCTTACCCTTGGATCCAATCTGAGCCTGGCACAGCAACAGCAGCCTTTGCCCCCTGCATTGCCAGAGGAGCAGCTTTCTGCTGCCCTGCATTGCCAGAGGGAGCCCAGGCCCATCTCCCAGCAGCCCTGGAGCTGCAGAGGAAAACTCCCCCTTGTGCAGGATCCCTGCTGCAGCAGAAGCACAGCTGGCACTGCAGGAGGGCTGAGCCCCATGGGATGGGGCTGTGCCACCCCCTGACACACAGGGGGCCAGGGCCTGCTCTCACTCTGGCAGTGCTTTGGTTTCTTCTTTTTGTATTATTTGCATTTGTATTTTTTTTTAAAATTTCCTAGTACAGAACTGTTATTCCTACTCCCATATCTTTGCCTGAGAGCCCTGTAATTTCAAAATTATAATAATTCAGAGGAGGGGGTTTACATTTTCCATTTCAAGGGAGGCTCCTGCCTTCTAGCAGACACCTGTCTGTTCAAACCAAGACACCCAAGATGCCACCAGGACCCAAGTTTAGTCACTTTGCTCCTCAGCCACATCAAGACCCSCATCAGTGATGTGAGTGGCTCTGACAAGAGGCAGTAAACTAAAATCTAGACTTGACTGTGTTTTTGTGGGACCATCATGGCCTTGGAGCAGGTGAGCCCACATGGATCCAGCATTTCACCCTGCCACGTTTCTGAACTTTCTGCAAAATAGATTTCCCTGCTGTAACTCTTGAGTAGTTTTAGCTGCCTGAGCTCTTGGGCAAGGATCCATGAGAGAACTGGAATCCATGCCTGTGTGGATCCATGGCAAATTATTGATCAGACCCGTGTGGTCTTCCTGAGACTTAGCAAAGCTCAGAACCTGACCTCCCCATCCATCCCAGAATGGGTTATTTAGCAAAGAAACGAGCCCGTATGTTGCCTTTAGCCCCAAAATGCTGCTTTTTCACACTGAACTGCATACATGTGTCCAGGGCACCTGCATTTTGCTAGATTTTATGTACATTACAAAAAAAAATTTTAAAAAGTAGAAACAACCTTGGAAATGAGGTTTTTCCCTCCACTGAAGAAGGTAGGTGATAGCAATTTCAGTTCAGGGGTTAAAGCAGCTCTCAGAGCTGCCTGTGAGGGGATGGTCCCAGGTGGCAGAAGTTTATTCACCTCTGGAATAGGTGTTGGTTCTGACCAGGGTGCTCCGTCTGGAGTTGTAGGACATGTCTTCATATACCTCATTGCGCTTTTTCTTCTGGAAATATTTCTTCACCTGCCAAACAAAGAAAACAGCCATTCAAACCAGAGCCTGGAAAGACTCCAACCAAGGAGTGATTTTCCGTCTTAGGAGTCCATCTGCATCATCTGTTGGAAGAGGAAACATACTTTTAAAATTCCTCTCARGACCCACTGAAGTCTTAGAGGACCACGTGGAAATTAATTATCAGCTTATTTATTTTACTTTCTTTTATGAGTCTGATGCAATTTCACGAAAAGTTCCTTCAAGAGTTGGATGTAACTGTAGCTTTGACATAAATAATAAATGACAATAAATAAGGCTCATTCTTAGACTGTTACTGGTAACACAGGACATGAGGTCCCTCTGGACTTTGARAGAATGATGTTACACTACTGGTTTTTAGCAGTGCTGGAGCCACATTTGGAGGGACGAGACAGGAGCCTGTGAATCATACACTTAATTTCCAATAATATTTATGCAGCAGAAGGATCTATCAGAGACAATTTCTGGGCACTTTCTGCAGTATCTGTATAGAAATAATCACAGTGAAGGAAAAAAAACCAAACATTTTTTTTCTGGAAAGGGGCCATTTTTTTTCTCCCAGCACAACTTTCAGACATCAGGCTATTTTATGAGTTTTTGTTGCCCTTGTGTCCCCCTCCAAGTTACATCTCTTACAAGCTTGCTATGTACAGCTCCAGTCCCAATTCACAAAAAAATTTTTAAAAAGCAAGGAAAGCAGAACAGCGAGGGGCTTTGTTCAGGGATACACACACAACACATGGCTGTGTCAACCACACAGCTCCCTCAAGTTTTGTTATCAAAAGACAATAAATGTCTCATTTYCAAAGGGTTACAGAAGTATAAGACACTGTGTTAGCTGCCAAGAGTTTACAGCTGGAAGYTATTAAATGAGGGCAAATAGGAGAGCAATAGGGAGCCACAATTCCTTAGGTTTGTRAGATGTTTGCTTGACTCTGGCACTATTTCAAAATAATGTCAGTTTGTTTCACCAAAGTGCCCCAGTTTTGCTGTGGTGACTGTACTTACATCCARACGGTACAAGGTGCAGCACACCAGGGCACAGAACAGCACAGCCACCACCACGAGAAGGACATACACATCCCAGGAGCTCTTCTCACATGCCTGCTCCACTTCTGCATTTAAAATCACAGCAGCATTGTTATAAATACAAAGAGGCAAAATWTTCTCAGATTAAGCTCTTTTCTGACCCAGACATGGGGTAATTGAGAGGAGTTTTAAAAACTTTTATTCCATTTTCAGTCTCATGTGAAGGGTGAGACAATACAGATGTTTTAATTCAAGCCATCACAATTAGAAGCAAACTATTTCTTAATTACAATACATTTTAAGTGTTTCTGTCAGCTTTTGCTGCACCATGCTGTAAATGCCTTAAAGCCAAATCATCTAAAATTACCCCTCGAGGGTCCTACTACAATGCACCTTTCATAGTTCTATTTCTCCAAAGTATCCAGTCCTTTTTGCAAGGCAAGTTGTTTCTAGCTCCATTTCTCTCTCAGCAATGTCTCTCCTATTCCATSGCATTTCTAAGTCAGCATTTCTTCTCRCAAGGTTTGCARACAGATGCACACTGTGTGAGCCTTCTGTCAGGTTTTGAGAATTTTCTACAAATCRATTTCCCACAGAATTTTATTTTTATTCTGAAAAWAATAATTTCACAGTTTAGCCAAAAATTTGGATCTTGACAGTTACAGAGCCAAATTTGTCATGCCTTTAGTATTCTCACTGGCATTCCCTGTGCTCTTCCAGAGGCTGGGGGTGGCTGCAGGTTCAGCAAGGAGCACTCCACAAAGGCACCTCCCACACCACTGACAGGACCACACACTCCTAATGGGAGCAGGAAATTATTTCCTGCAGTGTTGCTGCAACCCTGAGGGCTCTGAATTATCCAAGAGCCAGGCTGGTGAGAGGTGCAGACAGAAGCAGGAGTATGTTCGTGTTCATGCTGGGGTATGAAATGCACTGAGCAGAATAATGCTGGTAGAAAGGGTTTCAACTCTCTAAAACCTCAATTAATCCATATAGGAATAACACACTAATTAATAATCACAGCCCTGCTTTGTTGGGCTACTGTCATTTCCCCCACCTCACTTTACTGAGTCYTTGCCCCAGCTGTGGGTGGTGGCACAGAACAGGACCACAGCTGCTTTTGCAGAGTGCAGGAAAATCCTTTGCCACTCTTAGGGCCTGTGTAAACCTTATTTTACAYAGGCCTCAGCAAAGCCCAATGCACAGGGTTAAATTGCACCAATAAGACCAAAATCAAGCACTCTCTTGCTGCTTCTGGRTTCAGTTTAGCAAATGGGTACAGCACAATCCTGCAGGAAAATAAAAAACTCATCCTTGGAGCATAGAAAAATGAAACCCCCACTTTGGAACACAGAAAAATCAAACCCCCTATTTGCAGCACACGCTTACAGAGTGCTCAGTGTTTAACAAAGGTATGTGAGAACATTTCTGCTGTGGTCTGTGGTGCTTGAAGCAAAAGCCCAAGGACTTGTTTTGTGCTCCCCAGTGTGATTTTTTTTTTTAACACAAGAGTTGCTAGAGGGCATGGTTTCTAAAATCCATTTATGTCATGATAAGGTRAAAGAATTGGTGCTGAAAGTACTTAACCATACCCTAAAAGTGACAGATTGCACACAGTGAAGTTTTGTTACCTTGTTTTGACCTTTTTTTCTTTTTCTAAGCTGCAGGATCATGGCAAGGTCTGAATTCCCCTCTGGTTGTACAAGGCAGGTGGAAACACAGAGTCTGTTTCTGTGTCTGAGCTCAACAGGACACAAAGGAGCCTGAGCCCACTCTCCAAACWTTCCTAGGTTTGCCTGTCCTGACTAAAATTCCAAAAGCTTTCTGTCCACAGCACAACAACAGATATTTATGATTAAACAAGCAAAAGGGTGGTACCTTTAACCAGCACCATGGTGCCACTTGCAGAGAGCAGAGGGGAACCCTTCACCTCCTGGGCACAGATGTAATTATCACTGTCCTTTTCCTGTAGCTTGTGTAGAATCACCACAATTCTATTTCCTTCCCTTGAGTACTCCAAGCGATTCCCAAAGGCAGGAGAAACCTCTGACCCYTTGAGATTTGACACAGACAGAACGGTGCCTGGCTGCACATGAGTCCTGAGCAAGTAGAACTTCTCATCTTCACGTGAGCTTTTCAACACACAGGTGATGTTGACAGACTGGCCTTGCTCAGGGTTGGTATGCAGTGGTGACTGCTCCAGAGGCCTTCTGGATTTAGCTAAAATCAGAGAGATTAGTGGTTATCACATGCTCAAGACAGTGCATTTTAACTGGGGAGCAAGGGGACACAGCAGGCAGAAAGAACAYACCATAGAAATGTAGATAAAATGAATTTTTAAATGTGCTTTACACAGGCTTTAAGAAGGARATATTTTAGTATACCCTGGCTCAGGATCTGAAAGTAGGACTGACCAACAGGTTTAGCTGTTTGTACTGGGTCTGCACTGCCTAAAAAATTATAAATACTGACCTCCTCTAAGGGAATACAGCCTGACCAGCACYTCCTGGAGCCAGGCATCATTGCCTGCTTTGTCAAGCAGAGAAAGATCTGAGGGCTGTTGGTCTGGATSAAATCACACAGTGTGTGTCCCATCAATGTGAAAATGGTCCATGAGAATGGAGTGGTTATTAATGACTCCCTGCCCAGCTGGGAAGACATTTCACTGAGTTCCTCTGAGGACAGGACTTGTTCCTTTTAATATTATCATTGCAGTGGGTAAGGGAGTGAGGGCAGAATTTATCAGGTTTGCAAAGGGAAGGCTTGTAAGCATTTCAGAGAAGAGGATCAGGATCAAACAGAGCTATAAAGCAACTTAATAAAATAATTTGGAGAGACAATACATAATAAACAAGATGTGATTCATTTGAGGAAACACAGCCAAGAAATTTGAAAGGAGAAGCCAAAGGGAGGAGATGATAATCCTTAATGGATATAAACTACAATTGCTGATCAGCAATCAATTAGARCTCACATGCCTGGGGGACAGGAAAGGAAGAAAGCCCTGTAAGCTTTGGGAAAGATGTCTCAGATTAGAAGGTCTCATTGGAAGGACAGGTACATGGAGGAATAAACTGCCAAAGAATAGTGTGGACTCAACCCTCTTCTAATGAAAAAAAGTAAATAATAAAGACAGAAAAATTGTTCCCCCAGCCAGAAACACCTGCCAAAAGAAACACTTCTGCCCATTCAGCAAGTCCTCACTAACAAGAGAAAAAACCCTTTACTCACTCATGCCCAACTTGCATAAGACCAGCCTCCCAAGTATTACCAATTTGTCATTTAAGACGAATTAGTAAAAACAAAAGAGATTTGCAAAAACAACTGTTACCAAATAACCCCCTCTTTGCTCTGCTAGATGTTTAAAAAGGTTTGACAGGTTGTTTTGGAAAGAGCTGTGGGACCTCACTGTRTTCAAACTGCTGCAGCAACCTGTGAGTCATGTGAAAATCTGTAGTGGAATTAATGAGTCACAAATTAATCGTCTAAAATGGTTTAGGGTTTTTTGGTACCATACTATCTCATGTGTTTTCTTCATTGTTTCAGGGAGCAAACCCACACATTCCTTCAAATCTGTACCTGAGCAGACATGGAGGAGGTTCTGTCAGACTCAACCTCCCATTGTGTCTCCTTCCAATCTTTGATTTAAAATACAGATCTGTATTTACTAATTCTTGACATAAAAGGTGGAATTGCAATACCTTTGACCAGTACTATGATTCTCTTCCTGTATATCTCCTTGATTTTAAACATCTCTGTGCATACGTAGATTTCAGAATCAGACTCCTGTAACCTGTGCAGGYTTATCCTGAGGTTCTCCCCTTCCTTTGAACACTCAACACGATTAGCAAAGTCAGGATTGATAAGTGGAGTTTTCTCCTTGGGATAATATATCACATTGACATTCTGTCTGATATCTCTTAAGTACATTCCCAATTGATTTTCTGAACGATTCATTGGGCAAGTTATGCTGATGGAGTCTCCTTCCCAAGCACTGATTACGTCTGTGGACTGTTCTTTTCCTCCACCTAAAAATAAGAAATGCAATTGAAATTGTAATATCAGAATTCCTCTTGGTCTGATCATATCAAAGAAGGTTTCAAAACCAACTCCWCCACCAACAGAACTGCTCTGTGAGACTGCACCTCAGTCTCCCTGTGTCATTTCTTGGCTGCTCTGGCACCTGTAGTGCCTTTCATGCCCAGTGACCTGAGCAGCTCAGCACCTTCCCAAGCTTCAAAGGCCTTGGCAAAGAAGTGGCTGCTGTCACTCACACAGAAAATATAGTTCTCTTTGTAGATTCCCAGGATAATCCTATTAGTTCTCAAAATAKAAACTTCACTAAGATTACCTTGATAATTAGTTTCAGATCTAAATCAGGAATTTAAAAGTAAGAAAAAGAGACAGAGAATAGAAGAAATTACACTTGTCCTTTTAAAGAGGCTTTTAATAACATCAGGGAACTGGATAATACAGATTCTCAGATTCAGTACAGGAAGAGGGCTAGAGAAGGTGTAAATCCAATCAATTTAAGAAACAAAGGCAAATGTAGAATGAAATCCTTGGAGTTCTCCAATGACCCCAATATCCAAAGAAACTGAAGGGGGAGTATTTGTGCAATGAATAGAAAGGAATAGAGAGATCAAATGGGAAACCCCTGAAAGAAGCTACATCAGAAGCAAGGGAAGAAAACTGAGAGTGTTGCATGTCTAAGGCAAAAATAGTTTAGAAAAMGTTGGGAAAAAAGGAAAGAAAAGTTTGAAATGTAAGAGCACTGATGTTGTACMTACCGTCCTGGGCAGGGAAGCACGGGAGAAGTAGGAGAAACAGGGATGCATTTGGGAGYCACAACATCCACAGCATCTTCAAAGGTCTTTTTAGCTGCTCCCTCAGGCTGAACAATGAGTTTAAGCCCTGAGTACAAAGCCCCAAGCCCCAGGTTGGGCTGTTGTTTGCCAGTTACTTGAGCTGTCTACTGAAAGAAGTCAGCAGAGTTTTGCTTTTGTATCACAATGGTTGTYGGGGAAAAACCATTTCTCTGGGAGGTGCACCTTGGGTTTTTTTCACACTTAAACCACCCCTGTTTTTCTGCTGCTGAGCAACCCCCAGCCCCCAGGGCAGCAGTAGAGAGTTGTCTGTGGYGAGCACCTACCTCCCCTCTGGAGACAACTGAGAAAAGGGAGGCTCAAATTTGCTCTTCACAGTGCCAAAGTCAGGCAGCTGTCTCCCCTCCCAGAAATGCAGAGCCATCTGAAACATCAGTTCAGTTTGTCAGGATTCCCACAGGCTTAGATTGGTGCCTGTGGATGCAAAAGTCTTGGCTTTGTAAGGAGAAAGGAGATGAGAGATGCTCCATTACTTCAGGAAAACCCTCAATTATTATACAAGCCCTGCTCACAAACCAGCAGATTTGATCTGCATTGTGACAATGTGAAAAATTGCCAAGCAGGAGGAGCTGTGGAGCTCCTTCWGCAAACACCAGCACTCACAGCCAGCTTCCCCCAGGGCAGACCTGACCCACAAACCAGCTCACCTGAGATCACCAGCAGGAGAAAGAGGATTCGACAGGAAATCTGTAGATCCCTAACAAAGTTTTTTGATCTTGTTGCTAAAAGGATCTATTCGAGGAAATATCATTACCTGAAACTTTCAGGCTTTTTCTTCTCCCTTAACTTCATTGCAAAGCCAAGGCAATAAACAATTCCAGTCTTTACCAGGACAATAAAGCCTTTTCCACCTAGCAAAGTACTCTCTCAAAGTGAGAATTGAACTTGCAACTCAGCCAATTATATTCTTAACAAGTAAAAGGAGCAACATTTTCTAAGAGAAGAGATTGGCTCTAAGACAGGAGCATTTAAAGACAGCATGAGACCCTCACACGRTGTTTGTGACTGAGGAAGCTTCATGGCTCTTCCCTTCCCTTCTCCCAGTGCCTGTGGAGCCRTTCCAGCCCCAGCTCATTCATCCCCTCTTCCAGAGCCCTGACCAGGAGATGAGAAAGTCCCTTGGATCCTGGAGAAAAAGCAGGATACTGGCTCCTCCCTTCTTTAAAAGGTAATTAGATGTATTATTGCCTAATTACCTGTAATTTTACTTTCACTTTTAGAGTGCAGGTCAGCAGTGTCACTGAACATTGACACCAGGCAAGCCTGTGCTGATGTGTGCTACAGTGCAGTGAGGAAAACATGGGAAAAGCCAATCTCACTCCCAAAAACTCCTCAGGAACCTGCTCAGAAGTGCCTGGGCAGTCACCCTGTCCCTCTGGGTACTGCAGCAGGGATGTGAGTGACTGGATTTGAGCTCTGCTCCCCAGTCTGGCACTACCTGGCCATCCAAGGGCTCCCAGCTCTGTTGTAAGTTCAGGGCCTGTAAGCACAGGGTACAGATGAGAGTAAAATCTGCTGCTTTCTTCTCTCTTTTTTGGGTGGGGTTTTTTGMGGTGGCATAATGTGGTGTTTGTGAGGGTCCCCAGGARYAGGGAAGAGATCAATCTGATTCCATATTCTTAGAAGGCTGATTTATTATTTTATGCTATTATATTATATTAAAGAATACTATACTAAAGAAAGAGAAAGGATACATCAGAAGGCTTCACAAGAATGATAAAGAAAAACTTGTGACTCCTCAGAGCCTCAACACAGCTGGACCATGATTGGTCATTAAATTAAAACAATTCACATGGAACCAATCAAACATGCACCTGTTGGTAAACAATGTCCAAGCCACATTCCAAAGCAGCAAAACACAGGAGCTGCAATCAGATAATTATTGTTTTCATTTCTCTCTGAGGCTTCTCAGCTTCCCAGGAGAAAATCCTGGGCAAAGAGGATTTTCAGAAAATATCATGGTYGCAGCATAAGTTAAAGCAAACTATCAAATAGATTTTAACTCTCAGCAAATGCAACACATGGTTACAARAGGGAAGTGATCTGGAGAGTGCCTGACCCTCCTCTTTCCCCTCTTTCTTACTACCCCAGATACCTCCACAGATCCAGAAGACCTTTGCCTTGAGTTGGCCCCTGCCTTTGGSACACAGAACAGCCTTTTTTGTTTTGTCAGCCTGTGCAAGCTGTCCCCCAGGCAGTGACAAGCAGCAGTCCCAGCCCTGCCACAGAGTGCAGCTGGACCTGTGAGCAGCAATGCTTCCTCCCAGCCCACAGCCCACCCTTTCACCACACTGCCCTCTTCCACCCTGGCTCTCAGCACAGCCTTTTTAGCAGGGATTTCACAGGGACCTTCTGTTCCTAACAAACCTGTGCCAGCCACAGCCAACTGGGGCTTCTGCAGGGACTGAAAGCAGCCTGTGGGAGCAGAAATCTCATGYACTGCTGCTGGCTGGGCTGAGCTGCTGAGCTCACCCTTCCCTGCCATCTGAAACAGCCTGGGATTTCTCCTGGAAAATCACCTTGCTGTTAGACAAGGAAAATATATCTACATGGCAGTCTTCAGGTCAATCAGGTCATAAAGAAACCAAAGCCCAGTGCATCTCTGAGTGCATGGCACCAGATATCCTCTGACATGCAGATAAAGGAGAAAATACCAGTGCCACTCCCTGTCACAGCAGGCACAGAGAGCTGTGACAGTGACAGGAGTCACACAGCCCCAGCCCAAGGTACCTCAGCACACAGCACCCTGTGTAGGAATCCACACCAACTCTTTGGGGCATCATCTGCTGGTCCTGGTTCTTCACTGCAAGTGGTCTCAAAGAACAGCCAGAAAGTGGGGAAAGGAAATGCACTGCACCCCCTGGTTGTGAGCTGAACCCCTCCTTCTGCAGGACAAGGAGGGAGCCCTGTGCARGCACTGTTGCACTCCCATCTCAGGGATCTCCTTATGGAAACTGGAAGTGCCTGTGCTGGTGCTGGCAGAGTTTCTGCTGTGACGGCTGTCACAAGGGTTTTTGGGTGAAGGAAGAGACAAGATCCTTGGCTCCATGATCAGAAGGCTTGATTTATTATGTTATGATATATACATATACTATAACTATACTAAAAAGAAAAAGAAAGGAGAGTTCCAGAAGCTACTAAGCTAAGAATAGAAAAGTAAAGACTGATCACAAACGCCGCTCTCCCAGACTGTGTCCGAGAGCCCTCAGTTCTGGATTGACCATTATTTCTAAACATCCAAGATGGGCCAATCCAGACTGACCTGTTGCATTCCACAGCAGCAGATAACCRATTGTTTATGTCTATCTCTGAGGCCACAGATTCTCAGAAGGAAAAATCCTAAGGAAAGGATTTTTCACAAAGAGAATGTCTGTGACACTTTCTGCAGCTTTGCTGCTCTGAGCAAGAGCAGTTCCTTGGCAGCTGTGAGGAACTCAGCAGGAACCCTTGAAGTTACTGCACAAGAATCCAAATATTTCATGGAAACAGTGATGGTTATTTACTAACTCCACGTCTTTGCCAAATGGACCACTGAGAAAAAAGAGTTCCCAGCAATTAAATGTTCATTTTCTGAAGCATTGAGCAAGTTATGCTGATGGAGTCTCCCTCCCAAGCACTGATAYATGTTCTCTTAACTATTCACTTGCTTCACKTAAAAATAAGAAATGCAATTGAAATTGTAATATCAGAATTCCTCTTGGTCTGATCATATCAAAGAAGGTTTCAAAACCAACTCCTCRACCAACAGAACTGCTCTGTGAGACTGCACCTCAGTCTCCCTGTGTCATTTCTTGGCTGCTCTGGCACCTGTAGTGCCTTTCATGCCCAGTGACCTGAGCAGCCCAGCACCTTCCCAAGCTTCAAAGGCCTTGGCAAACGAATGGTTTCTGTTACACAGAAGATGTAGTTCTCTTTGTAGATTCCCWGGATAATCCTATTAGTTCTCAAAATACAAACTGCAGTAAACTCAGCCTGATAACTGGAGCTGGTGTCAGATCTAAATCAGGAATGCAAAGGTAAGAAAAAGTGGCAGAGAATAGAAGAAAATACACTTTTTTTTTTTTTTAAAGAAGAATTTAATAACATCAAGGAACTGGATAATACAGATTCTCTGAAAGATGATTGCAGAAGGTGTAAATCCAGTCTATATTGAGAAACAAAGGTACACAAATGTATAATGAGACCCTTAGAGCTCTCCAATGACCCCAATAACCAAAGGAACTGAACAGGAAGCATTTGTACAATGAATAGCAAGGAACAGAGGGATCAAATGGGAATCACCTGTTCAAAGTGTTGGAGATCTCTTAAAACATCACCAGCAAGGGGATCAGTAAAATCCAGATTTGACATTAAGCACCAGCACAACAGTTTGTTGGCAAGGTTCACTCTGTTACTGACTGGATGGTTAAGACTCATTGAGGAAAAAACAAGCAACAAACAAAATTGAGTCAATCAAAGCAGAAATGAACCAAGAACTGTGTGTGTGCTTGTGTTTAGCTGTGTGGCAAAAGGACAGGGATTCAGCAAACATTCACATTGCTTAGGGATTTGCTTCTCCCCTTGTGCTGCCACTGATTTTTGCTCAACAGTCCTGATAGTAAATTAGATCCAATGCAAAAGCTGAGGATTTATTCAAATCAGGTGGGAATGGGGAATGATTTAAAGATACAAAGTACCCAAAGTGATTCCTGAGGAGCTGTACTAATCTCASGCTGTCTAAACTTGCCTAATTTGTCAGGAAGATTGATATCAGAGTTCTGCTCAGCCTGGGGGAGACCAAGGCCTCTGTGACCCAATGCCATTCCTGAGGGAGCTGGACACTGCCTCCCACCCAGCCCTGCACAGGAACCAACACTCAGACATGRCCTCAGCCTGCTGGTGGGGGCAAAATCACATATCTCTTCCAAATTCTTCCAGTTCAACCTACCAGCCAGCTTGTGGTGCGAAAGGCTGGGGTAGATGCAGAGATGACCTGAGAATTCAAACAATACAGACACCTGGGTGTTGCTGTGGCATTACCAAGTGTCAGCCATGCAGAGGGTGTGGGAAGCATTTCAGAGCTGTTCCCACTTTGTCASAGAGAGAATTCACTTGTTTCAGTGCTGCTGAGTCAGCCACACACCCTGGGGTGCCTGCTGTCTGCAGCCAAGCCAAGGAGAGGAGGATGGGGGCTCCTGGTGCTGCCTGTGCTGCTCACAAGGGCCTGGAGCTGGACAACAGTCACAGTGCTTGGGGAAGGTGTGGATGTGGTGAAGGTACCTTTGTGAAAACAGAACTATTTGGGATTACAAGGGCAGCAGTTCCCATGGAAAATCAGTCTGTGTTTAGCTGGTTGCTGTACATCGTGGGAGAGGAGGAGGATGCTGCTGGCAGAGAATTTTTCTCCCTTGTAGATGGTTATCAAGAATGTGTGAGCTTTTCTCTGTCAGAATCCTGTCTGTCTTGTCTAGAAGCTGCAGAATTGGAAAAAAATAAAAAATCTGTGAGGCCACCAAAGAAACTGGTAGATTCCAGTTAGAATTATAAACAAAATGCCTGAATTTGTGAAGTCCTCCAGGCACCTCCCCTCTCCCATCTGCTTCTGAGCCACCCCTTTCTCCACCAAGGGGGCAGCTACAAGGCTCTGCTGTGACCCTGCCCTGGTGCTGTGACCCATCAACTTCTGCCTTAGGACAGACCTGAGTCATCACTGGACGTTGCACCCCAGGGCACAACCTCAGGGCAATCATTACTGGTGAATTTTTTACCCCTCACACCAATATATATCCATTAATCTATTGATGTAACAACAGTGAGACTGGTTTTGTGCTGCCTTTGCTGGGCTGTGCAAGCACTTGTGCAACTCCTCCTGAAACAAATTCAGACTTGGAAATTTAATCCTTTGGCTCTCAGAAAGAAACAACCAGCACCAGGGGATGCAGTAGTTCAGTAACTGAGAGGAGGCCCAGACTCAGGCATACACAAGATGCCAAAAACCCTGGAGTCAGGTGGACACAGGATGGAGGGGGAAAGCCATTATGGCAGGTTCAAGAAGTGTCCACAGAGCCATTTCATATTGGTTTGCAAAACAAACTTCCCTCTTGGATGCATTTAGGAAATACTTGTWGTTAAATTAAGGCTGGCTCTGGAGTGGGCAGGGCTGGGAGAGGGAACCACTCTCCTGAAGGCCCTGTCAGCCCATGCCTGGATGTCCTGGCTGGGACACATCCCTGCCAGGGAAGCTGCACAGCAATGCTGAGTCTGGGACTGCTCCAGGGGGGGAAGGCTGAGCCCTGTGATTCCTTGGCCCTGCCAGTGCTTCCCCCTTGTTTCAGGAGGAAGCAGTGAGGAAATTCCATCCGTGCTCATTTTTCCCAACAAAGCCACCGGATGGGCGCTGTCACGGCAGCCACGGGAGGAGAGTTCATCCCAGCTGTCAGCCCAGTGAACATCATTAAGAACTGCAGGAACAGCACAATGGAGATGAGATCCAGGAGGAAAACCCTTTATGCTTTTCCCACCTCCAGGTGTGAGACCCACAGGCAACACACAATTTGTCAGACTGTACCTTGGCGACGCCGCAGCCGCAAGAAGTAAAACATGGTGCCCCATCCTGTGCAAACCCCAACAAACAGGAATGCCAGCAAGATGCCAAGGCTGCTCTTTTTGCTGGTGAGAAATTCAGGATTACCTGCAGAGCAGAAGAAAACAGAGCATCCAAGTGAAGCAAGCAGGAATGCTAAGCCATGAGCTGCCTCGTAAGCACCACACAAAGGAACTGGCCCCATCTGATAAAGAGAGAAGAAACTGATGAATGAGAGATCAAAGAGCCTGTGGAGCATCATATTTTACAGAAGGTACCTGACATAATGCTCACTTTATCAACATTCAAAGCAAATTCTTGTCACCCCACCACAACAGATACTTTTGAACATCAATCTCATCTGAAATAACCAACAAGTGGTGAGACCCATCCTTGATGAAGTGTTCAAATAAGGAAATCCACTTTGACTGCTTTTTAAAAACCTTTCTGTCCATGACCTAAGGAAGATGACATAGMTTTCTACCATGAAAGAAATTTGAATATATAAATGTCACCTTTAGTTGACAAATGTCCTCTTAGTCTGGAAGCAAAGTCTCATTTAGCACTTACAGATAAGGTCAGTCCTTGGGAACTTGTTGCACACCCATCATGTACCCCCTTCCCTCAGCACCCCTGTGTCTGTCACTATGTAATTAGAGGAACTTGAGCTTGTGGGCATCTCTGTCCAGGACTGGCCATGTCCATTTGCCAAGGCAAAGTCTCTGACACTGGTTGGTTGCAGCATGTGTGGATTCAAATTATGAATGTACAGGACATCTCCCTGCCTATGTAAATTCTGTTCACATCAAGCTGTCTGGACATACCCCTCTCAAAGCAAAAGGCAAACACAAGAAGAGATTAACCTTGAATTCCTTCACCAGAAAGGGCAACTGGCAGTGCAGCGTGTTTTGAGTGTGACTTTTGAATGTAGCACTTGAGGTCAGGGTTGTGTCGCCAGGCATCTGCCTCTGCTTCACAGCAAACATTCTGGTCCTCAGTATTGATGTTACCTCCTCCYTTTTCTGAGAAAGATGAAAGGTAAAAAAAGTTTTGATTATAAATATGGATCATGTAGAAGATCTTCAGTGAAGGGCTAAAGATGTTGCAGAGGTTAATAGATTAAAAAAGTGGATCATGTTGCACAAAATGTTGGAGATTGCTATGATTGCTACAAGCTGGAGATGTTTCATTCCCTAACAGTCCAAATCAACCATTGTCATTAGATTTCCTTCTCACCAAAGCTGAGGAGTTGTTCTGGGAATCAAAAATGGAAATATTTGAAGAAGGTAAGAAAGTTTTCACATGCAGTTAAGAATAACAAAAGATCTGTGAAAAGCTTATCATTACCTTTATGCAATAAAAATCTATTCAAAAATTTTGCAGCTGCCTTTTACCCACACGAAACCAAAGAAGAGGAACAAGCAAGTAGCTTGTTGTAGATCTCTAGTAGTAGTTGAGTAAATCTCTAAGGTCCTGGAGAGCATCTCCTACAAACCCTGCATCCCACTGTGCCATTGTAGAGCTTATTCTTCTTCAAAGAGAATCTGGAAAACTCCCTCCTGCCTTCACCTACACATCCACCCCTTCCCCTCTTAGGGGATACAGGCATCCCTGTCTACAGCAATTTCCAGATTTCACTGTGAATGTTGCAGTGTCACCAGAGTTTTACACTGTAGTGACAGCATGCAGATATTTTGCAGTGGTGAGCATAAACACAGGAGAGAAATGGCTTATGGTGGCCAGAAATTAAATACAGGAGGAATGATTAGGCTAAATAAAAGTCTATTAGATTAGGCTAAATAAAAGCCCTGTAACCTGAGCCACCATGAAGTTTTGCTCTCGTGGAGCCACTTGCTTCATGTGCTGACAGGTGTTTGAATTCCTGATTTTGGCAGTTTTGTGAGGAAGCCGGAAAGATGCTCCTGGGTGTTTATTGAATTGGACAGAAGAGCAGCACAGAGTAGCTCTTGAGGCTGGACCTGGTTCTGGGTGTGTTCTGGCTGAAACAGGTGGGATTCACACATTGCAATGTGGTACAGAATTTCACCATGAGAATTGCTGTTGCCAAAAAAAACCTAAAATAAAAACGTATCTTTATAAATCACAGTAACATGTGTTTATCTGAATTTCTCTTAGTGTTGTTTTAAGCAGTGTTTGACCTGAAAGAGCTGAATTTACTTTTGTGAATTARTTTATGACTTTTTCTCACAGAAGAAACCCAGTCATTCCAGTTTAGTCATTCATAAGCCTTGCTGTCTGCCCACATAGAGAACAGTTCAGTTTCCTCCCAGAAATATGTTTTCCATCAGTTAATAACCAGTTCCCAACAAGCATACCTCTAGAATTCAGGATGCCACACCAGAATTTTGGTGGCTCAGTTTCATCCAAGATGCCATAAATTTCTTCAGGACAGAAATTTGCTTGCTCAAAGCAAACAGTGATGTGTGATTCATTGATCACCAACTCAACTGTTACGCCTGGAATAGTGTTTGTCTTGTTTTGTATTTCAGCAATTTTGGTAAAGTTTTTAAAATTGATTCTCCCATCCTTGCATTTGCAGCTTTCACAGTCCTTACAGCGGTAGACTGTCGTAGTTGTGCTGCCTCGTGTCCACCTAGCAGGGCCACCAGTGGACATGGCAATACCTAAATCAGAAAAAAACAAAGAAAAAAAATTTCCATCAGTTTTCTCCCTGGATGTTTACTGTTAGAGAACAAGATGGGTCTTGGTGAACAAGCTTAGTCATGGCTTTGGAAACATTGTCTGCCAGTGGGCAAATTTTATAGAGTACTGGAGCCAGTTCCCAGGATAATTTTTGGGGTAGAAACACGATGGAATTTCCCCACTACTTCCACTGTTTTTTTAACCAGGAAGCTGGCAGCCTGGGAGGTGAGTTGAAAGATGTTTCTCTTGCTGAGCTCCTCTGTTCTTGTCCTCTTTCCTTCCCAAACTCCTTGGCACAATCCCACCAGGTGTCCCTCCAACACACTGCCAGATCCCAGGACCACTGAAGCTCAGAGCTGAGCTGCCACTCTGGTGCAGTATCCCAGGCTTCCTCCCTCAGACCCTCCCAGGAAAGAGTCAGTCCTTTGGGAGAGGACTCACCTCATCTGACATCAGAGAGACCCAAACAATCACCCCTCGCAAAAGAGGACATTGGGACATCTCAGGATCTTTCAGCTGCTGTGACCCCAAGAATGTTAAAAGTCTCTTTTCCCAGCCCAGCACTTGAGAAATGAGTTGGAGCTCTTAATTTCTCAGTCTCAAGGTTGTTTATTGTTTCTTATCTATAAAATTCTTTCTCCTGCCCTGCCCAGGTCTGTCCAGCAGGACAGTTCCAGGCACTCTGCCTGCCCCCAGGGCAGTGTTATGTCTTTATACTAAAAACTACGTGTACAATGTTTARAATTACTTRCCAATACCTYTCACCTATGTTAGACAGTGAGCTTCTACTCTAAACCAATCCAAAAGTGCCACCATCACAGCAGAAGATGGAGGCCAAGAAGAAGAAGGAGAAAGGCTGGACACGCCCAGCTCCCTCCATCTTGCCTCCTGAACCCCCATACCAAAAACCCCAAAATCTACTTTTCCACCCTGTGATAACGTCACTATTATTCTACCTAAACTGTTGTGGCTTGCTAATCTTCATCTAAGGTTGGTAATTTGCTCCATGGGTCATAATCAAACCCACAGGTGTTTTGGGCTCRGTGCCAGGGTCTCTGAGCCCCCTGGCAGGGGTCTTGGCTGTTCTGGACWGCCAGAGGGATGTTCTGGGTTCCCACAGGGACAAGTCAAACACATCAACCTTCACCTCCTTAATTTCTCTTCTCACCTTAGAGGTTTTGTGGTCTTGGTTTTAACTGGGCACAGCTGAGTTTCTCCTAACAGAGGTTTTGAGCTATGGAAGAGCAGGGAAAAGCACTGAGMTCAAACACAGAGACTCACTTGGATGGGGAGCAGCAAGAGCCAGGAGCAGGAAACCCAAGGGCAGGAGGTGGGGAGAGTCCATGGGGCTGCCTGGGGGGCTCTCCCAGATCCTCCACAGTGCCAGGGCAGGCTCCTCCCTCAGTCTTCTCCCTGTGGGGAATTAAAGGCAGTGCTTAGCACCCAGTGTCTCTGCTCTCTTTTCCAGACAAAAAGATAACACCTTGCAGACCAAATGTCAGACAGCAGCTTCCAGCCCAGGTCACAGGATGGGGGCAAGGCAGAGGAACCCTCACACTGCTCACACAGCTGCTACTGCACTCCACAAGGGCCAGACTCACAGCCCTTCCCACCTCTGGCTCATCCACAGCAGCAGGAGACACGAGGTCCTTCTGCAGGGAGAGGGAAATCCCTCCTGAGCCTGCTGGGCAGGAGGCTCCGTGTCCACGTCCTGCTGCACACACCCCTCAGTAGGAGCAGCAAATAACAGCTTGATTTGCTGCCAAATTTTCCAAAGCTGAGTTTCCAAGTTCCAAAGTTTGCTCAAGTTGTCCAAAACCCACCAGATAACTAAGGAGGATGGATTATGCTGATTGAATGTTTCACTTGGCCTAAGATGAAATATTTATTGTCAAATCGAATTATATTTTTAATTTAGGAGATTTGATGGGAAATATCTGTTCAAGTCAAATGAACAAACAAACAATAACTTGGTATTTCTTTTCAAAACGTCCTTGGATTTAGTCATAAGTTAGTTTTCATTTAAGTAACACAACTTTGTGATGTATGTTTTAGTAAAATACTTGCCAAATAAGAAAAAAATTATGGAAAATTCACCTAACTTTCCTCACCAGACTAGCTCTGGAAAACATAAAGTGCTTTYTTCCTGGGAGCTTTTCATCTAAAGCTTTCATTAAAACAACTTTTTTGSTGCCACTACGTGAGAGGAACCTTGAGGAAATTTCCAAATTAATTATACATTAATTCCTAATTATGCATTCATCAGAAGTTAATAAATGCTTATCTCTTATGGTCTGTGCTGATTTAGACCTGCTGAGAGTTCTACCCCATTTCCCAGAAACAGGTGAGCCAGGAGTAACACAACCCAAGGACATGTCTTTCCAGCTTCCAGCAGGTACTGACCCTGTCCATGGGACCAGCTGCAAGATTTCCTGTGGAATAAAACCTGGGACACCTCGGGCTCTCACCTCAGCCCTGTGCAGGATYCAAATCCAGGGAATGCTGGACAGAGCTGGGCCCCTGGCACTGCAGCCTCCAAGGAGTGATCCATCCTCTTCCACCACCACCTTGGCACCTCATGCACAGAGCTCCTGCTCACCTGGACAGTCCTGCAAGGATTTCCTCTGGCCCCACCAACTATTAACAACAATCTCTTCTCTTACATAAAAAATTCATACATAAAAAATTCATCTTCTTCTTCCCATCCATAAAAAATTCATCCTTTTAAATTTTTTTTTCTGATCCTTCATATTTCACACATTCCTTTATCCCATTTCCTGCTTTGCAAAGCACAGTTAARAATGCCTGGCCCTCCTACCCTGCAGATGAGCAGAGTTCCAAGGGATTGACATCAATCTTGGAATCACAGAACCACAGGTTTGGAAAAGACCCTCGAGTCCAGCTGTTAACAGGGCACTGCCAAATCCACCASTCAGATCATGTCCCTAAGTGCCACCTCTTCCTGTCTTTTAAATGCCTCCAGAGGATTTATACCCCAGGGCATGTTTGCTGCACAGAACAGCTGCAGCACATCTGGCAGAGTTATTTGCCCAGAGGTTAAGATATGGATTTTCCCAGTAGTTTTCAGCATGAGGTCTGTATGTTGTATCCTCATTTATTTGGTCCTCTCTTGTGGAGTCTTCTTGCCCCTCTCCTCATTCTGGTCAAGGWCATGTCCCTTCCTCTTCTCTCTGGTGACATTCCCTCCTTCTCCCCCTCTTCTCTTCAGTTTCAACAGCCAAAACACCATCCACCAAATCTCTGTTCACCCCAACTGATCTGTCTTAAAACCTGGAGACTCTCCAGCTGTCTTGGCCAGCTCCTGCCAGCAGTTTAAAGCTTACTTCAATAAAACACTCAAATCTAAAGTGAAACACATTTTTTGGACAGACAAAATATTTTCCATCCAGTTTTTGTTTTTTTTTTTTTGCCTGTTTCCCTTTTTTTTTCAAAATAATACAAACTTTCACTTATCYGAGCTTCTGAAGTTTTCTACAGAGCTGTACCAAAGTAAAGCCAGGCCCTAAAAGCAGATCAGGAGCAAGCAGTAGGTGAATAAAGGAACACACAGGAAGAGCTGGATTTCCTTCAGCAAACACCAGCCACTCACACCCAGCCTCCTCCCAGGGCAGACCTGACCCACCTGAGATCATCAGCAGGAGAAAGAGGATTTGACAGGAAATCTGCAGAGCCCTAACAAGGTCCTTTGGTTTTGTTTTTGAAAGGATCTATTTGAGGGAACATCACTACCTGAAATTCTCAGGCTTTTCCTTCTCCCCATAGCATCATAACAAACACAAGACAATAAATAACTCCAGCGTTTGCCAAGAGGATGAAAATCAGTCTCCAATGCAATAACATCACTTTCAGCAGAGCAAAAGTTCTCTCTCAAAGTTAAAATCTGATGACCTGGGATACTCTGACCCATGTTTCCTCCTAGTTCAGCACAAATTAAACCAGGTRACTGCCTCTCCAGTGTGTCCTCATGTCTGGCACAGCTGAGTGGGGACCTCCAAAGTGACCAAAGCAGAGTCCCCCCAACACCCCCAGGAGCCAGCAGAGCAGAGCTGCTGCCCCAGGGTTCACATGTMAACATCCCCTAACAGGGTTAACATCCCCTCTCCAAACAAGCACATTCATGGGCACACAAAACCCAGTGCTGTTCTCCAGCTGTAAACACTGCATTTTCTCACACCTCTTCCCTCTTACAGCCACATACCCTGGGAAGACCACATTATACAGCTCTAGGAGCAAATTAGTCTGTGGGTTTTATGGTCAGAACCAGCTTGGTGGAACAAGACATCATAATTTCTAAAATATGTATGTGGCACCCTAAGGGTCCTGTGGGGAAGGCTTAAGTTGCAGTCAGTTTGGGGAAAATAGTATTATTAAAGGAAGTAAGGCAGCAACAGAATAAAAGTCAAGGAACTTCAGAAGATACTACTACAGATTTTATTCTCRACTCTAAGCTCTTTCCCAGAAAAGGAGAAGTATTTACATAAGAGAATTTTGGTATCACTTTCCTTATCACATTTCCCTTACTGGTCCATTGTATTCRACTGTCAACAGACACTATGAAGCCTTTGCAATAAAGACAAAGAAACAAAACAATACAAAATCATGTGAGGAGATAAAGCAGCTCTTTCCTGAGTGAGGGTATGATTGCAGTTTGTATCCACAGTTCCAACAAGTCATAGCAGAGAGAGCAACCAGCAGGACATTGTGGTTGAGCTGAGAAATCTCTGCAAAAAATATGAAGTGTAAAGCACACTTTGGCTTTCCTTTACCTGCTCTGAAAAAAATTTTCCACAGGATTATAAAACACTGGTAATTTTTTTTTTTTTTTTTTTTTTTTTTTTTTTTTTTTTTTTTTTTTTTTTTTTTACTGCCTGCAGTATATTAAGTAGAATGAAGTGTTTCACTGGTTTAACTTCTTCTATTTTAAAACCACTAATGCTTTCTGTTTTGGTTCTGAATTGTTTCATTCTGAATCCAGAGCTGCCAGGCTGGATTGTTCATTAGTCAGGCTGGACCTGTGGAAATGCACAGTCAGCTCCTTGAAAAGAAGAGCTGCAGGGATTTCTCCTGCAACCCTTCTGACAAATTCTCCCTTATTTGRAAACATGACAGGATGCAACTTTTGGAAAAGAAGATATTAGCAAGACATGCTAAGGAGCTATGAGGAAAAAWAAGGTTAATGGATATGGGAAAAACTATTCAGAAATTACATGAACAGGAAAATGTTGTTAAWACATTTATTCTATTATTTCTGAGGTCACTCACACTATTATATAYATGCACCAAGAGGAAGCTGCTGGGTTTCTGCATTCTCACAATCACTGRGAGTTCACACAGAGCTCTCTGGAAGTTGCCAGTCTGGGCTACAGATGTGGTTTTATTTAGTCACAAAGATCACCAGCAATACATGTTCTTCCCTATGCAGAAAATGTGCAGCACACTGAGAATTTCCCTCCTGCCACAGACATTTCAGTGCCTGTTTCTGAATGTCTACTTCAAAACAAGAAAGCAAAAATTTGTAAGAGAACAGGGTGGAAGACAGGACCCTCTAAAGAAGAAGACAGTACCTCAGGAGCTGTTTGTGTCCAAGGAAGCCCTCATGCCTCTTCCCTTCTCCAAGTGCTTGTGCAGCCTTTCCAGATCCCAATTCATTCAGCTCCTCTTCCAGAAGAAAGCAGAAGTCAATGGGATCCCAGAGAAAAAGCCACTTCAAGCTCCTCCCATTTTAAATGCAACTCATCTTGTYGGAAACTGCATTTTCACTTTCGGTTCAGAAGAACGGGTTAGCAGCATCACAGAGCAATGCAAACCAGGTAAATCCATGCTGCTGAGAGTGCAGGAACTGGTGGAATTTGCAAGAATTGCTGGAGCTTGTAGGAATTGCTGGAACTTGCAGGAACTGGTGGAATTTGCAGGAATTGCTGGAACTGCAGGAACTTAGCTGGATCGAATAATACCAATGCTTTCTTTCACTCTCACCCTGCCACTCCTCTTGCACTTTGTCCCTCTTTTTATCAACATGATCAACAGCCCAGAAAGTCCAGACAAGGAGTTTCTGCTTGTAAATTTTGCTCCTCAGAAAAGGAGTGTTTCTGGAAGGATTCACGTGCTTGGTTTATGCTGAGCACTGCAGCACCTGTGCCCTTGTGGTGGAAGATGTGGTGGCTGACTCTTAGGGAAACTCAGTTTCAGGGGTTTATTTAGCAGACACCATACAGAACTGATCAGCCTTCACTTTAATCATGGTGCTGCACACCCACACTGCCCCTCCAGTGAGTTTGGGCTTTGCTCTCACAGTCCCAGCTCAGGACAGCAGCTGTGTGTTAAAAAAATGCTCCAAAACTGGGACATTTTATCTATCATTCATATCTATCTATCAGTCTCTCATTTTACTTTCATGTTTCAGGTTCAGGAACATTAAACTGGAGACATTTCCTCAAAGATAAATCCAAACCACCACAACAAACACAGCCAAAACCAAACAAGCCAACAACAAAACCCACAACAAAACCCCTTGTTTCCCTTTTACCTGTGCCCTTGTTACCCTGCCCTGGCCCAGAAGGAACACCAGCATATAGATGAGGTTTCTACATCTCTAGAGAAGTGGAACAGTGGCAAAGGTAACTCCTGATGTGGGTAATCATTACCCAGGAATGACCCCCACAAGGTGATGTGGTCACTCTTGCACTAACCCCAGGTCTGCAGTGTTTTTCCCTCCAGTGCCCTGCCCTGGCACTCAGCACAGTCTGGCAGTGACTTCACAGCAGGGTCACACTCCAAACAAACATGTTGTGCCAATCCCAACCAGCCCCCAACAAATCCTCKCCCTAAAACAACCCCTGGCAGCAGAGTCTCACTGGGAGCCATGGGCTGGGCTGAGCTGCTCAGCCAGGACTGCCTTAGCGTGTTGTAACATGAGATGTGAATTACCACCAGGAAACGAGCTGCAGTTATGAAATYTAGCWGTTAAACCACAATTTGGGGGGTTTMGAGGCTCCAAGATTGCTTGGTTTGAGGAATTGCTAAAAGGACTGAAGCCTTCACTCAAACCCAGCCAACCTAAATAGCAGCTGTTCTAGTGCAAGCTGGCACCACTGAAGAGAGCAATATTCTGGGAATATGACTCAAAATTTTCATTTTTCTTTTGTCTTGATTCATTTTCACAGAAAGGYTTAGTCTCCAAGAACAGGATTTGGTAATATCAAACCACACAAGAGTTGTTTCAGATTCGCCTCTTCCTCAAAGATACAACATTGAGCTCCTCTGGCTCTGRCATAWTGTGATTTTTCCYTTTTCAGTTTTSTRTCTGAGTGATACCAACTTCCTTAAACATCTGCTTTCTGCAAGCATAGGGCAGAAATTCAGGGGTAACATATGCTGCCTAATGTAGAATTCTCAGGAACAGGCAAAGATCATCTGTACCCAAAAACTTCTTAGAGAAGTTTTAGTTTGTATGGAGTTTGCACTGCATCCTTTGACRATAAACTGTGTGATAAATAGAAAAAATTATTAGCAATTCATGTCTTCAGTGAGGAGCTTTGCCTTCTTATTAATTAGATTGTATTTATATTGCAATAATCCCACAAACTCCACTCCTGAACAAGGCTTCATTTRGATTTCCAAAAGAGAGAACCTCCAACAAGAACTTTCTCCTATGGCCAAGGAATCTTWTACTTTGATCCATCCTGACAGCACAAAATCCCTTCTAGCTGAATCCAGAATTTTCAGCCCACAACACCAATGTTAACTTTAACTAGAATTTTACCCAGAAACTCAACATGACCAATGAACCAGAAGATATGAAAGTCAAATACTATGAACATAGAAGAACCTCAGTTTTTCTTAGCTATATTCATGATTACAAGAAGTGTTTTGGACTTCTATTCCTTTTTGTTTCAAMGAACTGTAATATCTTGTATATCTTATTTCATGTTCTGGGAAATTGAAAGTAATAAGGCAGCACAGAGATCTTTCCCAGGTCTCAGCATTAACAGTTTTTGTCCCAGTAGACTGTTGGTCTCAGTGTGCTTTGTTCATGATTTTGGCTTCRAAATCTCACTTATCTCCATTTTCATGGTGATGAGGAATTCCCCTGGCAAGGTGATATGTTAAGAAAATAGAGCATGWGGTAATTTATGGCTGGAAGATAAAAAGGGTAACCCCAATGGTCTATGACAGCTATTGTAGGGTCATAGAACGTTTTTTATCCCAAGCCGTTCACCAGTCAGGCGCCACAAGAAAAGATAAAYTTGTTTTCTGACGTTGGTTAAAAAGTTACCCAACAAATCTGAGCGTACACATTCACCTTTGCTCAGAAGAGTGAGAAGTTACTGTGAGAAACCYTGTCTCTTACCTTGGCACCTGTGAATTACTGCAGAAGAAATCAACAGCTACCCAAGATGTTTCAGGCAGAAAGAGCTCGTGCTTGAACGCCCTCATGGACACCTCATGAGGAAATCTCCTCTTCCTGAGGCAGAAGAGCAACCAAGGACAGGAGTGAGAAGAGATTAACTTCTTAACCCCAAGGATAGATGGACTGAGAAGAGATTAACTTCTTAACCCAAGGATAGATGGACTGTAGACAATTTTGGTCTTTTGCTTAGAATCATAGAATCATTAAAGTTGGAAAAGGTTTTGGAGCCTTAAATCATTAAGGTTCCAAAATTATGAAGTCCAACATCTGACCAAACTTCTTTCGACTTCAAGGCCATGGTCAGTAAGAGAGATGAAGCCACAGGGGTGAGCCTCCTCTGGTACAGGAGCAGAGGAGTGTCCCATGGGGACACCCTTCAGTGTGCCATGGGGAGCACAGCTCAGGGATGCCCTCATCTCTGGGCACAAGGTTAACCATAGAATCACAAAATTGGGGTGGAAGGAACTCAGAGGTGTCATTAAAGATCTAATCCCACCCCTAGGGACACCTTCCACTAGACCAGGTTGTCCAGAATCCCATCCAGCCTGGCCTTGGACACTTCCAGAGATGGGGCAGCCACTGCTTCTCTGGGAAACTTGAGACCTCACCATCCTCAGAGCAAAACAAACTTCTTCCTAATCTCTCATCCAAAGTCTGAAGCCATTCTCCCTTGCCTTGTCACTGTGCTGGTAAAAAGCTCCCTCTCTATGCCCCTTGTAGGCTCCCTGTAGGTCTGCAATCCTCAGCCTTGATAGTTCCCAGGGCTGCAGGAACATGCAGGGCAGCTGTGCTGGGCAGGACCCCCTTGCCAGGGCACAAACATTCCACCAGCTTTCCTTCTGATGAACATGGAAATGGTCTGACGTTCCCCAGGTGCTGTCCTGCTCCAGAAATCCACAGGGTGCTGGGTGAGTCAACATCATCTTGATACCACAACACTTCCTCAGCAAAACTACCTGACAGCACAAACTGGTATTGGATGGATGGGATGGATGATGGATGGATGGATGGATGGATGGATGGATGGATGGATGGAATGGATGGATGGAGGATGGATGGATGGATGGATGGATGGATGGATGGATGGATGGATGGATGGATGGATGCAGGGATGCAGGAGATGCAGGGATGGATGGATGATGCAGGGGATGGGATGGATGGATTGCAGGATGGAATGGATGGATGGATGGAGCAATTAAGGTTTGATTTTGAACATCACAAGGCAACAAGGCCCAACCCAGCAGCTGCCCACCAGGCCTGTGCTGTGGAACACAGAGCAGGAGTTTGTAACAGGCCCAGCAGCTGTGCAGCCACCCAAAACTCATTCATTCACTGCAGGATGATCCAATCACCTTCCCCAGTATTAGGCATCTTCTCTTACGATTTTGTTTTATTTAAGTGGTGGMAGAGTTATTTTGAAGCCTGCCAAGAAGCTGCTCTCCCTACAAGATGAGACCATGCACTATTTGCACTTGTGCTCCATTTCATTGTTGACCTGTTTAGAGGTGCAGATATTGTCTGAATCACCCTGAAAAAATAATCTTGTCTGGGGAGACAGCAAGTGTGAAAAAAGCACCTCTCTTCGTTCCATAGCTGWGTATTGTTTTTGTTTTTCCAAACTCCAATACCAGAGTTTGGAAAATTACTGTATGGAATGCAACCAACAATTGTCTTGCAGGAAATACTCATTGACAGCTCCAGTGGCRGTGGCAATGCTCCAAAGCCTCAGCAAAAGCTGGAAATTAGCTTCCTCTAAAAGGCAGGCATTTACTAGAACACTCWCTTCCAAGAATGCCAAACCAGAACTGCATCTGCTGTTGTGACCTTCTGACCTCAAAATGCTTTGATGCCTTTTTAGGAGAAGCAGCCCCCTTTTCCAAGCATTTGGGCACCCACTGTGCATGTCCAAAGGAGCTGGTTTTGATTGCTATGGCACAGTCAATACCCAGCAGCATCCCAGAGATCAGAATACAGAAGCAAAGATCCAAAATCCCTCTGGTTTTGSAGAGCACAACCTAAGATCAGCTGAMTTGTCAGAGCAGATGCTAATAATGCCAAGGTTTTGGGTTTGATCCCAAATGGGCTATTCACTTAAGAGACRCTTCCAACTCAGACTATTCTGTCATTCTGTGAACCAACAGTATTTTGGACAAAGCAGTCCCATCACAGTTCAAAACAAGATTCAAAGCCTTCTGTGATYGGAAACTAAAACAACTTATCAGAATAAGTTGTTTACTTACTGCATAGTACCAAAGCCAGCTGTTACAACCGTTCCTTTAATGAAAAAGAATCATCAAAGAGAAAGCTGTAAATTAAATCCAGGATGGGACCCACATTTTCTTTGATTATCCCTGAAAAAAAAACCCCCGTGGTGACCTTAACAAATCTTTGTTTCCCTACAGCTAAAGAGGACATAAGGAAATTTCTATTCTCCTGAAATACCAGGTGTTTGAGCCCATGAGACAAAGCAAACAAGTAGCCATAAATTTTCATGGCAATGAAGGCAGGATCAAAAAACAATTTTTATAATTCAACTGATCAAATAATTCCCCAGTCAAATACCTGTGTACCACCCAATAGCTGCTCACACAAGGAAGCTGTTGTCAGGCATGGTTTTCCCAGATGCACCAGTGCAGTTCCCTGAGGTTTCAGCATCACCAGAGCAGCAATTTGGCTGCAGAGAGCCCTCTGAGAGAAGGAGAGAATCTCCAGCCAACACCAGGACATTTGGCTGCCATTACACTCATGTGCCAGGCTCAGGGCATCAAAAACAGATTGGTTGAGACCCCAGGTAATAATAACAAATTCTGAGCTGAATTAACATCACTCCCCAGTACATTCGCACATCTACTTCCCCCCACCTACATAAGCTTTACTCCAGGTGCTGCCTCRTTTCTAACATTCCTTGAGGAGTTGATTCAGGCTTTTCTATTTTCTACTCRATCCCCTCTCCCTTCAGATCAAAAATCAGCCAAGCACGACCCAAAGGCAAGTGGAGGAAACTGCCTTCTGCAAATGGATGCTGGATAATTATAAACTTTCTAGGGTAGCTCTTGAATTTTTTCTTCCTTCTGCCAMGATGGAATTTCTTGTTTGGACTCAGATGTTTATTAGTTCTTATCTATGTTACAGGCTCACAAACCATGAGTTCTACAGCATTTCACTCTAACAAACTAAAAATTAAGCCCTATCTCWCTCTCTCTACAAGGCCTTTGAAGGATGAACTCTCCAATTAAGAAATGACACCTCAATTATTTTTACTTTTAACCCAATAACTAATTCCTCATGTCCTGCAATGGGGACTTTTTAATCCAATTACACAAAACCACCCAAACCCATGGAGAAGAAGGTGAAGAAGAAGGTGAAGAAGAAGGAGAAGGAGAAGGACCAGCCTCTGCCCTAAAAACTCCATCTTTGCTTTATATGTACTACTGTATTCTAAACCCTTAAACTCTAAGTTTTCCACCCTGTGATATCACACACTTCTATTCCAACTCCACACCCACAATCCCAGTTCTGTCATTCCATTTTGGAAGCTTCTCCATGGCCTCATGTCAGATGCAGTGTTCTCTTGGGAGTCAGCCTGTCAGCATAGAAAGTCTGAAATTCTCTGCAGCATCTCATGGATAGGCAGAGCACACTGCATCCTCCCCCAGCCCCCCCTGCCAGGGATCCCCACTGTGTGGCAGATGTGGTACCCAGGGTTTCTGACTGACAGAAAAATGTCTAACCTTTCTCTAAGTTTCCTTTAAGGTAACAGCTTGATGTTCTTATAATTGTTCTTCAGTGGTGACATAAATTTATAAGTTTGAATGGATCATTTCCCTGCCCTTTCCCCTAACCCTTAAAAAAGCTGTGGTTTAACGTCTTCTAAACCCCAGTGGCATACTGAGATATACAGTGGGCTGTAYAACACCTCCTCAGCTGAAAAACTGGTGTTTTATTAAATTTTTCAGCTGCCAGCATTCTGACTTCTTTATAACAACACAATGACATGCCTTGTRGTGCATCAACTAATATTTACAGTCTTAAGCTGCACCAAAGGCTGGATATGAGGAAATTTTTTTTACAGAAAGGGCGATAAAGTGCCCAGGGAGGTGGTGGAGTCCCCATCCCTGGGGGTGTTTAACAAAGCCTGGATGTGGCACTGGATGCCAAGGTTGAGTTGAGGCGTTGGGGCTGTGTTGGACTCAATGATCCTGAAAGTCTTTTCCAACCTTGTGATTCTGTGTGTGTGATCTTAAGGACTTTAAAAGAGTCCTCTGAGCAGCCTGTAAAAGGAGACAYACAGCTTCCTTCAAAATCATCTTAAAGAAATTTGATATTTCCCTGGCCATCTTGTCCTAAGACACAGGGATGTGTAGAGGAGGCCTAATGTCCTCCTCTTTGGGATAATCTCCTCCTACTTGCAGATTTGCCCTACAGCCAGCAAGTCCACAAGGGTTTATGCACTGGAGCCCAAAGCAGCCATCCTGCAGTGCAGTCAGACAGACTCATGGGCAGACACACAGACAGAGAGGCAGCCTACKCACGGGCTCTTTGGAAATCACAAGTCCAAGGGCAGAACTGACACCARGCCAGGCAGAGGTGGCACCAAGCTGCTGATAAATGGCACCACTGGGGGGTCCCAGCCCAGCCCTCTGACTCCCTCAGGGCTAAGGAGCTCCAGAAAAAACCAATTAATTTTCTCTTCCTCATCAAGCACTCCAGTTGTTTTTCTTCTCAGTGTTTGCTTTCTGTTGCAACATAAGCACAAGTTTATCTTTGAGTTTATGGCTGCAGYGGAGATTTACAGCCTGGGTCATTGCCACATGATCTGATTGTGGGGACACAGCTCTCTCCTCGTGCCCAGCACGAGGAGCTGTGTCTTGGCCATCCTGACTCACCCCTTTCCAGCACACCCTGCCCACTCAGTTCTGTGATTTTATTCCAAGCCCAGCCTTGTTCCTACTTCTATGAGTCTGCTCGCTCTGACAAGAAGAAAATTCAATCTCTCTACTTTTCCTTAGAGCCTGTGACAGTCAATAGCCTCATTTGAGCACTCCTTGGAAAAGTCACTGCTGAGGAATATTTGCAACCAGCCTCATCCTCCTTCGTCTATTTGTTGTATTCTGAACTGCATAGACAAGGTTTAYTGCAGAGTATGTGTGGTTCTCTTTGTTTTACCACTGTCCCCTGATTGGATGTGATACATGCAGCGACAGCAAAGCTGAACCCCAGCCAGCTAATACAGGAAAAATCCAAAAACAAGTAAGTGTCTGGCTGCCATGACCTGCCCCAGCTCATAAAAACTGCTGATGTAGTGATGTTTCACACAAAAATGGCCTAGAGGTAATTTTTCAATRTCTGGGAAAGTTGGGGTTGCACATTTGGGACCATAATCAAAAGCACTTCCAGCTTGAAGTGAATCACAAGCAGATGACGGGGAGAAACAGCAATGAGCAAATCCTTTCAGCTCTCCAATGTGAGACAGGATGGGGCAGCTCTGAATGACTGATACCCCAGTTTTAGATTTGTTTTTAGAACCTCATCATCTGGCTCCTGTAGGGGACTGGATCTCACCAAAGATTCACAGGTGTGAGAAAACAGTGCTGCAGCCCTTTCAACCCCAGCACAAAGGGATACACTCATCTTCTGCCAGCTAAGAATCACTGCTTTTCTGCACAGCCCTGCCCTGCCAGAGGCCTGCAGCAGCAGGATGGGGTCTTCRTTTTGCAAGGGGAAATACTCAAGTAGAGCAAAATCAGCTTTAYGCTGCCAAGCTCTCCCCATTTGTCTTTCATTAGACAAAGAATGTGACTCAMAAGAGGAACAGCAACAGCTCAGCTGTCTCCCAGGCCACTTATTTTAGTCTTATTCCCTTCAGCCAGTCCAGACCCTGGAAATAACCAGCTACAAGTTCCCTTGGGACCATTTATTGGACAGTGAAGGGTTGGTAGACTGGAAATTTCTATATTTTCCTAAGGTTATATGTCCTTTTTCTGAGTCTGCAACACCCAAGAGGCCTGCAAGCCTAAACCCAAGGTCACCCAGCAGCACATCCCAGCTCCCAGGTGGTCACTCAGTGGGACCTGGAGCATCCTGCCCCTCCTGCATTCCAGTTTATCCTCTGCTYAAGCAAAAGCAGCTTTGGGATTCAGAGGGGAAAGCTGCCACCAGGACAGTTACTAAGTGCTCCAACCTGCTCCTGGGTGCCTGACAGGTTCTTCACTGCCTGCTCAGCCACCTTCTTTCTAGAAGCCAAGCAACTTGTTCACATTTATGTTTGTGGTAAATAGGTATGATTRGTGCTTATAAAATTGAAACAGTAATAAATATGGATACAGTAATCAATATTTGGAAATAATAAAACAGTTAAGAAGTTGAAATGCCAAAAAYYAAA
>NDFG01000151.1:2672838-2716011 GCA_002167245.1 Sporophila hypoxantha
CCCCCTTCCCTGCAGATGTTCAGGATAGGAGGAAATAGCAAGAGAGAACGGTTACCAAAATTAACAAAAAGAAGGGAAAATCTGGTTGGGTCCCAGGAAAATGCTAATTATAAGATATTTATTGCTTTGATGCTAAAATGTAGTAGAATGTTAGTTTTGGCTTACATTGCTTTGGTTTGGTGTGCATGTGTAACCCAAAGGTGAATTAAAGGACAAAGAGGAAGAGGAGAGGCCTTCATCACTGATGACCCCCCAAGACTGGTGCGACCACCAAAACCAGTGATGGAGCATGCGCCGTAAAGGTGGTGATGAGGGCGGAGACAGAAGTGTGATGAATCAAAAATGGGAGGAGATGCTACTGACACATGGCTTATAAGGGGGAATCTTCCCTTGGCAAGCTCGTACGTGAGGTGGCCGGGGTCCAAGAGCCCTGCACTCCATACCCCGCGGTTATCTTTTGCTTATGCGCTATTATCTGAACCAAATTATCCCTTATTTTAATCAAATTATATTGTCAATATATATTCTCTAAATTATTCAATTAAAATTGCTGCTATCTTAAATATTGTTRGGMTTTTTTTWATGAAGGGATAATTGGGTGAACATAACAATGTTTCCATATGTGGGATGCAGATTCCATGGATTTGGGCATTCCTGTCTCAAAAGGGAACCAAAGGAATTGCAYAGCATGTTCACTGKTGCAGACACAAACAGTTGTGTTATTGCCCTAAAGCAAAGAGCACAACTGAAAAATCYAAAGACAATGAATGACCTTCCTGGTGTTTTCCTTGGTATCTCAGGGCAGCTCATATGCCCTCTGAGGAATTTAAATCCAGGGGTTGCCCAGAGAATAACAAAATCCAAAAGGCAACAAAAARATGGTAGGAGACATCTTTCCCAGACACATCTGGTACAATCTAGGGAGCAGATTGCTCACTGAGGGGAGGGAGCKCTGCTCAAACAACAAACCAGGAAAACCAGCTCAAAACCCCATACAGAGTTTTAATCCTGCTGTCCCTGATTTTCAGTCCTAGTCCCAGCAGCAGCTCAGAGGCCGAAGCCACACACCCCAGAGTTGAGTGTGAAATAAGTTGTTAAACCATTTCTCCCAACAAAACCCAGGAGTTTTTGCACCCCTATCCCTTGCAGGTGTCCTGCTGCAGGCTAGCAAAAAGCCAYGTGTGCTGCTCAGCAGCACCAAGCAAACCTGCCAGTGGGAATTAAAGCCTGCAAAATTAAGCAGGAGCAGTAGAAGGCAATCATAGCATCACAGAGAAGAAGTTTGCAAGATCTCATGAGGCTGAAACAGACTGTTCATATGCTGCAGTCTACTGCCCTGTGCAAAACCAGAGAAGAATACACACAGATGGTCAGGGTAGAGGGAAATGAAATTAACAGTGAAGTTACCTCCTTCAGTATTCTGCCTTGTATGATTCAGGCTTTGCATGTAACTCTTCTGCCCTTAATTCAGCCATTTATAGCAAGGTGGATTCATGATGTAGATGTTGTTCTCAGAGGAAATTATTTCAGTCCTGGCATGAGAGATCCGGGAATTCACATCCACTTCCTATCTCACATCAGAGCTCTTTGACACAGYGGGCTTTCACACTGGCCTGAGATAATGCTTCCAGCRGGAAAGGAAGAACCAGTGTTTCACTTTTCATGTGTGTCTTCCAAATGTTAAACATACATGGGGTTTAATGCTATTGACATCTGGTGCCTTGACACCACTGGGCCTGTCTTGTGCTCCCCTACTGTACAGATTGCACTGGACCAGGCATCTGGAGATTTTGAACTCTTTTTCCTTCTCCAAAAGGAGAAGGCCTGTGACTTTATTATYTTTCCTGCACAATAAGGAGATGGAAGGTGTCAACCTCATTGCAGCCCAAGGTTTTTGGTGGCTGTTGCAGATGGGGATCAGGTGGGGAACACCCAAAAATGCAGAGATTTTGTGAGTTTTCTGKAGTACAGTTCCCCTACAAACACTCTGCAGCAAGGCTCATTGGTTCCATTGCTTGAGGCAAGGCAATAAAATCAAGAGGAAATTCCTTTTGCAGCTCTGTGTTTCCCTCTCTGCTTTGCTCCCACCTGGATCATGCTGCTGTTGAGGTCTCCATTCCAGCTATGGAGCAATTTCCWCTCATGGTGTAAAAGGATCTTGCAGATGGCAGCATCATTTCTGAAACATCAGTGGGGTTTTTTTGGTTTGCAAGCAAGGACTTCCTTGTCWGAGCATAGCTTCTCTTTCCCACCCAACACAAAGATGACTTGAAGCTATTTATCCAAARAAATTCTAGTTGTTCTAAACTGATTCTTTCATACCAAAGTCTGACTCTTCCCTTTGGCACAGTTTTATTAKATTTTCCAACTCCATTTGATGTAACTGGTGCTCTCTGAGGACCATTTCCTCCAACACTGACTTTCAGTCTTCTCTAGAGGTGTTTTTCTTCCATGAGGCACAGCCAGATGCTGGCAGGCCACAGGCCAGTCCCACAGAATACTCATTTATTGATGCACCACAGATACTTCTCATTACTGCACACATTTTGCAGTTGAAGCCTTGTGAGTTGTGCAATACAGAAAAGATCTGTGTTCAGAGAGAAACATGACTTCAGGCACTACAACCCTGGCAACTCACAGATTTGTTATTCCTCAAGACTGCTTATCCAGCAGGGACTGTACAAACCAAACTGGGGGACAAATGAAGCCTTTCATGTTTTCATTCCCCTTTAGAAATAGACATAGAAATACAGCAGTCTTTAGTGGGGCTTTTCCTTCTATTAACATGGCAGTAAGTTCATTATCCAAATGTGAAGGCACAAGCAGGAAGGGAGTTTTGCCTTAAGGGAACTGAATAGGGGAAGTGTGCTCAATCAGCTCAGTGTCTGASCACCACAGCAGTGAGCTCACAATCKYCTCTTCAAGACAGAGACATCAGGATGATGGCACATGTGCCAAAAGCAGCTCAGTGCAGTTATCGTGGAATCCCAAAATCATTTCAGTTGGAAAAGATTGACAAGTTGGATCATTGAGCCCAACCTGTGCCCAATGCCCACCTTGTCACTGAGCCCAGAGCAATTCCTTGGACACCTCTAGGGATGGGCTCCACCACCCCCCAATGACAGTGGTTTCAATGATTAAATTCTGACAATGCTTTCAATGATTAAATTCTTCCAGACTCCAAATTAAACATGCCTTGGRACAGCTTGAGGCCATTTCCTCTTGCCCTATCAAAGTGAAACCATCAAAAAATGTTAGGAAGGAAACTCAGATCAGAAAAACTGAAACCACAGCATGTCCACATCCAATTAGCTCATATTCCAGTAATATAAACTAGATCTGAAAAATACACAAATGCAGGAAATGGGCAATGTGGGAAATACGGGCTGTAGGAGCAAGGGACAACAGGAGACAACAAAGATGTACAAGAGGTGGCCATGAAGATGTTAATYAGAAGCAAGGAATGTCACCTCCCCTSTCCTTGCAAGGACAAGAAAGTGGGGTTCACAAAACCCATCATWGTGGTCTGTGCTTAAAATGATTGAGAGAAAGGACAAGGTGCCAGCCCAGAAACCCTCAGCCCATCTGGGATTAGACAGATCCATGGGAGGAAGGTGCAGCAAGCAGGGCTCTTCAGCACTTTGGCTCTGGTGTGAGCTCCAGCTCAGGGAMTCTCCAGCACCTTCCTGCTCAGCAGGTCCATCCCAAGGGAACACCAGCTACAAGCAAGTCYCTGTCACCCTTAGAGATGGGATGTTGGGATCCAGCCCAGGCCATCAGAGCTGCTTTGCCCTCCACAAGTGTCAAGTCAAGATGATCTTTGCCTCTGAAATAAGCACAAGTGGACCTGGAGTTTTAACTCAGTTCCTTTTTCTGCTCAGAAGAGCATGGGGGAAAGTGGATGAAACAGGTGAGGCAGCAGGTGCTGAATCCAAACAGCTCTGAGTTTCTAAAGGATTGTGGATGGAACAGAATGGGGTTAGCCAAGAGGCACTGTATTTAGACTTTTCCATCCATAAACATATGTAAAAATAATTGCTCAATTAAAAATACTTGTGAAACACCCAAATCACATGCAGAGTACATTTATTTCAACACAACACTGGTGCAAATCCAAATCATCAGAACTTGTAACACAAAACTGCAGCAAAACACTGGCAAGAGACATTCAGTCAGGAGCTGCATCAGGACCTCACACCCCACAATTCCTTCAGATTAATTCCCAGAAAGGTGATGAGTTTTTCTATCAGACCATGCTCAGTTCCTTTAGATTATGTCCTTCAGATTAATTCCCAGAAAGGGGATGAGTTTTTCTATCAGACCATGCTCAGTTCTCCTCAGGGTTTCTTTACACCATCCCTTCCATTTGCACAACTCTGATTTGCTGCACACATTCCCAAACAAGATCTGCTTTTACACAGATTCTCCAAGGAAGGAAAGATCTAGGAAATAATTTCATAACAAGACATTCTCATCCTTTTCCATGCTAAATACTCCCCAACTCCACCCAGGAATAATATCGCTTTTTCTCACCAGTCTGTGACCTACTGTCCCTTGTAAAGGTAACCAAGCTCATGAAGACCTGGAGGGGTGGATGGTGGCACCAAGTACTGCTTCAGGTGATCAGGAAATCATCCCTTTACAATTGCTGAGAACCAATCCAGAGGTGAGCACCACAAACTGGAGCACAGCTGCCAAGAATTAAAGCTCCCAGGATGAAAAGCACTCAGTTTCAGCCACCAGCCTGGCTCTTGAGCAAGTTACATCTGACTGTAGGTGGCCACAGAACTGTTCAGCAACAGCTCAAACTGGCCATTGCAACCAAGAAATATCATTGTTTTCTTTTGCTGAAAGATCTCAATTTTTATTTAAAAATATTATTTTTTAAAAATCATTTTTAAATTATAAGTTTTAAAATTTATAGAAAATTAATTTAAAATGTAAAATTTCCCCAGGCTGGGGGAGAAAAAAAATCAAGCAGCCAAAAAAAACCCCATCAACTTCAAAATGTTCAATGCCTGTTTTCAGGCACATAGCTTCACCTGGGAGAGCTCTGGTCCCTGCTGAGGAAGATGATTGCTCTAGCAATGAAATAGGAAACCAATGGAATAGATGACAAGATAGAGAGAGATAGAGAGAGAGAAAGAGATAGAGAGAGAGATAGAGAGATAGATAGAGAGATGATAGAGAGATGATAGAGAGATGATAGAGAGATGATAGAGAGATAGATAGATAGATAGATGATAGATAGATAGATAGATAGATAGATAGATAGATAGATAGATAGATAGATAGATAGATGACATAACCTCAGCATCAACACCAGCTTGTGGATGCCAATAATGTTAAAATAATAAAAGCAGAGAGAAATCAAACATGTTGGCATAAAATAGTGAGAAAACATTTTTGACATGATGTGATAAGATCTCTAAAATTGCAAGAGAATGCAGCTCCCTGAGTCTTCAAGGGCCGCTTGCATTTTGTTCTGTTATGTCAGGGAATGAGGCTGATTTCCTATAAAAACCTGGACCTTTCACCCTTCCACTACTGGAGCTCCAGGTTGAGAAACTGGGGTGAAAGTTCAAGGGCTGCATCTGCTCCCAGTGACCTCCCAGAGCCTGAGCCCATAGATAAGAGGAATAAAGGGAAAAGGTTACTGTGCTGGATGAAGCACCAAGGACAGCAGAGGGAGAAGTCACTGCTGTCCKTCCAGAGCTGTTTCAGGTTTCTCTCATACATCTTTAGGGTATTCACTTTGTCTCTTCAGTCTCCAGCCATTTAAACTTCCATTTCCTTCTATTGTGCTGACTCATAGGCAGACAAAAGCTCTACATGGATGTTTATTCTCAGAGAGTGCAAAACATTCTACAATTATCATCCTGCTGCAGAGCCAATYTATCCTCCAAAAACTTCTSCTTCAAGTATTTTGTTTATTATTTTAAAACTATGTTTAGTTATGTTTTAGCTATGTTAAAATGAGCTCCTGCTCTAAGAGAAAAACTCATTAACAACCCTAACAGCACATGCACTGAAGCTGTTTAAATCTGAAAGCTCACCTTCTAAAAGCAATTTGGCCACCCCAAAGCTTTCTCTTCTCCAGGCTGCACACTCCCAGCTCTCCCAGCAGAGCTGCTCCATCCCTCTGCTCATCCTGGTGCCTCTCTGGCCTCTCTCCAGCAGTTCCAGATCCTTCCTGTGCTGGTCCCCAGGGCTGGGGCAGTTTTGCAGGTGGGGTCTGACCTGAGCAGGGCACAGAGGCAGAATCCCAATCCCTTTCCTGCAGCCCACACTGGGGCTCAGCCCTGGGCAGGGGGGGTTCAGGGTTGGGGCAGGTCCAGATGTCACCCCCAGCACTCCCAGGTCCTCTCCCAGGGCCCCTCCTCTGCTCATCCCCAGCCTGGATTGATCCTGGGGGTTGCCTCAATCCAGGTGCAGCACCAGAACTTGTCCTGTTAAACCTCATGAGATTCCCATGGGCCACTTCTGGAGCTTTCCAGGTCCCTCTGGATYTCCCCATCCTTCAGGGCTGGCACTGCACCCTCAGCTTGGTGTCACCTGCAAACCTGCTAAGGGTGCCCTCAGTCCCTTCATCCATGTCTTGAATGAAGAMATGAAGAGGCTCTGGTCCCAAAACTGACCTCTGAGGGACACCACTGGTCACTGATYRCCATCAGCACTCTGAGCCATTGACCACAGCCCTGRGGAAGTGACTATCCAACCACTTTCTTATCCATCTTACAACCATCAAACCCATCTCTGTCSAATTTAGAGTCACTTCAGGGTGAAACAACCCTAGCATATATTACTATATTACAAAGAATACTAAAGAATACTAAAGAAAACTCGTGACTGTCTGCCAACAGTCAGGACACAYCTTTTTGTGATTGGCCAAGGAAATAAAACAATCCTTAGCAGAATCCAATTACCAAATTCCTTCAGGTAAATAATCTTCCAACATATTCCACATGTGCAAAACAACAGGAGCAGCAAGCAGAGATAAGAATTGTTTTCTCTGCTTCTCTCACTGCTTCTCTCTGCTCAGAGGGCATGTGAGTACCACAGCATCCAACACCGAGCACAGAGCAGACCCTGGGCTCTCCCTCCTCCTCCAGGAGGGAACAGAGAGAAGCTGTGTTCCCAAATCATGCCACAAATGGATTTCCTTCCTCCWGCTGCTGGTTTGCAGCCTTTCCCCCCCTGCCCAGCCTTGCATTCCCCTCTGCACTCACTGAGATGTTTCACAGCCCAAAGGGTTACACCAGGCTCTGTGCAGCTTCCCTGCGTCCGTGCAAGCCAAACTCCAGCCAGCAACTTGTGCCTTCCATCCCTGCAACCTGTGGCATAACAAGAGTAACAAATRCTCCTCTTGAAGGTGGAAACAAGGTTTGTAGGTAATGTTACTACTGTGTGTAAAAAATATACTCACAGCATACTCCTTCCCTGGGGCAGCCAGCCATCAGCCTGCTCCATGTAGCAGCCCAGCATCTGCTCCAAAGCCACTGACAGATGTGTTTGTGGGCTGCTTTGGAGGCATGATTATCTTAGGAACAGCTCTTCTGGAAGCTTCCTTCCTGTTCTGCTTGTGATTGGCCTGAAAAAACGGTAATGCTTAAAAAAAAGAAACTTATTAAATTGTTCTGGTGAAAATATTCAGGAGAATAAACCTGTCCAGCATAAGAACTTTGCACAAGTCATTCTGTTCTTGTTGCAGGCATGGTGGACAAGGCTCAACTTTAAAGTGCCATTAAAATGAAAAACGCTTTTGCAGYCAAACAGAGGTGAATGACAAGTTTCACTGATCAGGCCACTGCCCAAACAGGGCACAGATCCCAACAGAAAGATATGGGACAGGGTGTGGTATTTTCAGGGGCCCCCGTGGCAGGAAGGAATGATGAATCTGACTCCATATTCTTAGAAGAATATTATTATTATATTATATTATATTATATTATATTATATTATATTATATTATATTATATTATATTATATATTATATTATATTATATTAATATTATATTATGCTACACTAAAACTATACTAAAGAATAGAGAAAGGACACTTCCAGAAGGCTTAACAAGATAATAATGAAAAACCCGTAATTCTCACCAGAGCCTCGACACAGCTGGCTGTGATTGGTCATTAAGTTAAAACAATTCACATGAAACCAACCAAACAATGACCACCTGGTAAACAATGTCCAAACCACATTCCAAAGCAGCAAAACACAGGAGAAGCAAATTAGATAATTATTGTTTTCATTTTTTCTCTGAGGTTTCTCAGCTTCCCAGGAGAAGAAATCCTGGCGAAGGGATTTTTCAGAAAATGTGACAGTGACAACAGGGCACTGAAAGAAACTAATAATATCAAGCAAATATTTGGGGTTTCCCCCCCCCCCCAAAAAATATATACACACATTATATATAATATTATATATTATATTTTATATTTTATATTTTATGTTTATTATATTTTATATATTATATTGTATATACCTCCTGTTTATATTTATATTTATATTTATATTTATATTTATATTTATATTTATATTTATATTTATATTTATATTATATTTATATTTATATTTATATTTATATTTATATTTATATTTATATTTATATTTATATTTATATTTATAAAGGGATTTTGCATGCTTTCCTGCAGCAGCCCGGGATAAAAATCTCCCGTGCTAGTCCCAGCACCAGCCACTTGATGGCCACCCTGCTCTACAGGAGAGGGGACACRGGGGACAGAGCAGGGCCCCGGGACAGGGACCTGCCAGGGGGGTCCCCTGAGCTGACCAGCCAGGAACAGAGGGGTCCCCTGACACCCCCAAGCAGCTGRCCCACGGTGCTGCCCCTCCCCTGGGTGCTATGAAAGAGAGATTTGAGATCACTTAATAAAATCACTGGCAAGGGTAAGAGCTAAAGTCAGATTTAATATTAAGTGACAAAGCATGATAACTCTACTACTTACAGGACAGCTGAGGCACAGCAAGGGAAAACAATCAACGAGAAGATAGAGAGGAGKRGAAGGCCTGGAAAGCTGGAGGCTKCCCACCCAAGGAAAAGAGYATAAAAGGATGAAAAAATGTGTTGCAAAGTGCCARGAAGAGTYAGACATTAATAASCAGTAGAGGATAGAATACTGATTAATTACGCAAATGATYTGACTTAGAACCAATGAACATTAACTTGTTTGTTTGCTAAAAATYTATAAATCAGRGTAAAAGTTCTGTATTTCRATCAYTGCAGAGGCCAGAATTTGTCAGCCACCCCTGCTGGCCAAAAATAAAGCAACACCTTACTCTGTAACACTCAAATACAGGATTAGATGGAGTCAATCCCGACAATTTCAGACGGTTTTGGTAACAGCAGCACTGGTGAAAAGACCCCAGACCCCACATCCTACACACGTTCTGCCCCTCTGAACAAAACCAGGGCAGGGGCACACTGCTTCCTCCCCCAGCTGCCCCCTGCCCATCCCTTCTGGCTCTTCAAACCCTCTGCTGTTTTCCCCAGCGCCTGGGGATGGCATCCCCTGCTCATTGCTCGGGGTGTGTGGTGGGGAGCTGAAGGTTTCCCCCAGAGTGCGTGGATGAGGCTTCTTTTGGTGGAAAACAAAGAGGTGGCACATTTAAAACAGCGAGCTTCACTCCCTTCCACCTTTGAGCCCCTGGCACTRCCCAGGGAGCTCTGGGACCTGCTGAGCTCCACTCAGGGCTGAGCATTCCCTCATGATTCCACACCTTGTGGGGCTGCCAGAGACCATTTGGGGCCCCACAGCTGCACCCCAGCACTCAGTGGGACATTTTGAAATACATGGAATGGAATTTGGAGTCTGCCAAGGACGCTGTGGGGCTCATGCAGCGTACATTTTCAGTCTGCCGAGGATGCTGTGGGGCTCTGCAGGTACCAATTCATTCTGCCAGGATGCTGTGGGGCTCTGCAGGTACAATTCAGTCTGCCAAGGATGCTGTGGGGCTCTGCAGGTACAATTCAGTCTGCCAGGATGCTGTGGGGCTCTGCAGGTACAATTCAGTCTGCTGAGCGATGCATGTGGGGCTCTGCAACGATACAATTCAAGGTTCACACGAACATTTTGGGGTAGCAGGCGATGCAATTTGAAATCGTATCTGGGGCCTTGTGCCTGCAATTTGGGGCCAAGTGGGGCATTTTGGGATGGCAGGGGTGTGAGGAGGAAGCATCCCACTGCCTGTGGGACAGGCCAAGAAGGACACAGTCAGCTCAGCACTACACATCTGAAGGATASCATGGATGTGTTTCTCCAGCTTTATTAATGCACAGACAGCTGCAGCTCTGCTGAGCTCACCGACACCAGCAGCACAGCATGTGTCGAATGACCCACGATCTTCTCTGCACCCTTGGAGCTCTCAGGATCAAGCCTGTGTGGGCTGCCAGGGAGCTGATTGAGATGTCCCTGTCTCTCTCCAAGGGCTGAAGGGCTGTGACCCAAACAAACAGAGCCAAGATGAAGCCGTGTGTCTGCAGAGCCCCCCCGGATTCCCCACAGGCCACTCACCAGTGAGGATGTGAGCCTGAGTCTCCATGTCCTGGTCCCTCATGTGCCTCGTGGCGCACCCTGGGCACAGAGTTCTGTCACTCCCTGCTCCCAGTGCGCTCCCAGCAGGGTGACCCCCAGCCCTGCCACCCTCCCACTCCACAGGGCTGACCCAGGAGCCACCAGAAAGGGACAGGGCAAGGTGGCCACCAAGCCCAGCTGGTGACAGGGGGCAGAGGTTCTGCACAGGGTGCTTGGGGTAGCCACTGCCAGTGCAGGGCAGGGACATGGCCAGGCTGGCCCAAAAGGGACCGGGCTGTGACTCACCGATGAACCTGACGGCCGCCAGGCGCACGGAGGACTGAGGGTCCCTCAGGTAGGGCAGGCTCTGATGCATGAACTCTTCAGCCCTGCTCCTCCTCTTCATTATCTGCAGGGAGCACCAGGGATGTCTCCAGGCTTGTCACAGAGCCCCCCAGCTGGCTGGAGCAGTCCCTCCTGCCAGCACCCCATTGCTGAGCCRTCCCAAGGGGAGAGGAGCCTGGAGAGGAGCCTCTGGGCTCTGTTCTCCAGGACAGCAACAAGGTCCTCCAGGTCCTGCCCAGCCCTGAGGGCAGCACTCAGAACAGCCTCTGCTCCCGTGGGCTCTCATGGGGACAGACACAGGGCAGGGATAGCTCTCACCCAGCCTGGGCCCTGSGGCTTGTCCTTACCAAGCATTCTCCAAGCTCCCACATCCGCTCTTTCTGCAGCAGGTGCTTCAGCTGCTTCCATTTGAGAAGCTCTGCAGCAGCAAAAAGGGCTTCCCTGGAAGCCTGCAGAACAGCATTAGCTCAGAGGTGGCACCAGGGCCTGGGGAAAGAGACCTCTTGGCTTTATTCCTGCAGAGATTCCACCCTTAGGAAGCTGGGACTTGTCCTAGCCCAAATGTCTTGGAGTCTCTTGGGGCCAGCCCTGGGTGACTGACTGAGGCTTGAAGCCCTGGCCCTGGCCCCTGGCTTGAAGCCCTGACACTTGTGGGGAAGCTGAGAAGCCTCTGGGTTTCTGGAGCACACATGTTCAGGGCTCGAGTGCTGCCTCATGGCCACAGGCTGCTGCCAAGCTGCAGGAGCAGGCAGGATAAGTGATGAAAATGGCTGAGCCACCACCTTGTCCACACCTGCTTGCGCTGGTTCCACAGAGACCCTTCCCAGGGTCTGCACTGGGGGAGCCCTGCCCAAAGCGAGCAGCTCCTGCCCCAGTGCCCAGAARCCCTGGTGTCACAGTCATATTTTCTGAAAAATCCCTTTGCCCAGGYTTTTTCTCCTGGGAAGCTGAGAAGCCTCAGAGAAAAAGGAAAACAATTTCATCTCATTTGCTTCTCCTGTGCTGTGCTCATGTGGAATGTGTTTGGAGATTCTTTATGCAACAGGTGATTGTTTCATTGGATTCTGGTGTGAGTTGTTTTCACTCTTTGGCCAATCAGTGCTAAGCTGTGTTGGGACTCTGGAAAGAGMCACAAGTTTTCATTATTATCTTTTTAGCATTGTGTAAGTATCCTTTCTGTATTCTTTYGTATAGTTTAGCATAGWATTCTTTAATATAATATAGTATCATAAAATAATAAATTAGCCTTCTGAGAACATYGAGTCAGATTCATCATTCCTCCCTGCCATGGGGCATCCCACAAATTCCCTGGGAGGTGTCAGCCCCCCCATATCACATCAACCTTCAAATCCATACCTTGGCCACGCTGGGGACCTGGTCYTTCACACGGAAGAGCAGCGGGATCAGGGCCCTCTGCACCTGCCTSCGCATCTTCTTCTCATCCCTCCTTGCCACGGACCTCAGCAGGTCTCTGAGGAGCCAGAGGGAGAGCTCTCGCAGCCGCCCGCTCTCCTGTGAGGAGGGAGGGTGGGGTACCAGTCATCAGTTTCTCTGGGTCTGGATTGAAGGCATTTGAGACAGTAATTCATGTTCAAACTCAAGTGTTCATTGTTTCTTACCCATAGAACAGTCTCATTACTGTGAGTTCGGCAGCTTTCCGTTAGAAGGCACAAAACGGCCAACAATCTCTTGTTACAAGGTCTTTTAAGACTAAACTATCCAATTTACTGACACCTGGATTATTTCCCCTTTCAACCCAATAACTGATCCCACAGAGCCCCCAATGAGGACTTTTCTGCCCAATTACAAAATGCCACCCAAACCCAAGAAGAAGAAGGAAGAAGCATGAAGAAGAAACCCAGGATGACACCCTGTGCCCTCCATCTTGCTTCCATCCACAACACACTAAAAATCCCAAAACCTCAATGTCTCACCAAGTGATACACCTACACTACTCTCTAAAATCTATTTCTGCTATAATCTCTCTCTAGTCTGCTCTATAATCTATTCCAATTTTTTGTGGATTCTAGTCTATCTTGAAGTCTAGGAAACTTTCTCCATGAATGAGGGTCGAAGTCAGTGCTCCCCTGGGGGTCAGGGCACCCCAGAGCAGACACAGAAATATTCCCAGTGCCCTGGGTTTCKACAAGGGYMGAAAGGTGAGCCTTGAAGCAGGGCTCCCTGCCTGTGCCATGCCACATTGTCACATTCCAGAGCGGGCACAAGCAGCGTTGGGCTGCAAAGCCCAGGATCCATTGCAGGAGGGCTGAGCCTGCTCCAAGAGCTGCTTTCATGAGGGGCAGTGCCCATCTGTGGGGCTCAGGCTCCCACGTCAGCCTCACCGAGTCAAAGAGGGGCAGGATCCTCCCCACCAYTGCCACAGCGATGGAGCTGGCCTTTGACTTCTTCAGCTGACCCAGGACATTTCGAAAGACCTCAATGATCTTCAGCTTCTCYTCTTCACTGCCAACTTCCAGTATCTTCATCATGCTTGGCAGGAAGGCTTCAATTTTTTTTCCCTTTAGGAAGAAGAGGGTTTCAATTTTGTGAAAAGGTTGGGTCTGGAGACCTCCCAGGACAGCCACCCCGGCCCCACCATGGCAGGGAGGGTTTTTTGGAGCACTCAGCCCACATGCTGACTCCCAGCCGCAGCGCCCACCATGGCAGGGAGGGTTTCTGGAGCACTCAGCCCACATCCCAACTCCAGCCCAGGCCCCCATCACAGCAGGGAGGCTTTTTGGAGCACTCAGCCACATCCAACTCCCAGCCCAGGCCCCACCATGGCAGGGAGGGTTTCTGGAGCACTCAGCCCAAATCCTGAGTCCCAGCCACAAGCCCCACCATGGCAGGGAGGGTTTTTGGAGCACTCAGCTCATATCCTGACTTCCACCAGGCCCCACCATGGCAGGGAGGGTTTCTGAAGGCACTCAGCTCAGGCCCCACCATGGCAGGGAGGGTTTTTGAAGCACTCAGCCACATCCCAACTCCCAGCCCAGGCCCAATCACAGCAGGGGGGTTTTTGGAGCACTCAGCCAAATCCTGACTCCCAGCCAGGCCCACCAAATGGCAGGGAGGGTTTTTTGGAGCAATCAGCCACATCCCAATCCCAGCCTAGGCCCCATCATGGCAGGGAGGGTTTTTTGGAGCAATCAGCCACATCCCAACTCCCAGCCCAGGCCTCACCATGGCAGGGAGGGTTTTTGGAGCACTCAGCCCACATCCTGACTCCCAGCCCAGGGCCCCACCATGGCAGGGAGGGTTTTGGAGCACTCAGCCCACATCCCAACTCCCAGCCCAGGCCCACATCACGGCAGGGAGGCTTTTTGGAGCACTCAGCCCACATCCCAACTCCCAGCCCAGGCCCCATCACGGCAGGGAGGCTTTTTGGAGCACTCAGCCCACATCCCAACTCCCAGCCTAGGCCCCATCATGGCAGGGAGGGTTTTGGAGCACTCAGCCCACATCCTGACTCCCAGCCCAGGCCAAGCCACTGCCTTGCACTCAACGCCAGGCCCTGGCTGCCCCAATACCACCCTTCTCACCATCTCAATTCTCTCTGACAGCCCAAGGAGGACTTCCAGCATCAGGCAGGCTGTCATCACATCGGGATGCCCCTGATTGCTCCAAATGTTGGGCTCCTCACCCGTCTCCTCCAAGTCAACCTGCCCCGAGGATGGCTGGAGGAACAAACACAGCCATGAGGTGCTGGCAGAYGGCTCACAGGAAGGGGCTGGGGCCTTTTCTGGCAACTCACAGCTCTGTGAGAGGCACAGGTGCCTTCTCTGGGAGGGTTGCACCACTGGTTCCGGTGCAAGGTAGCAAACTCCGCTAGGAAGTTCTCCAGAATGTCAGGCTTGGAGGACAGAGTGTCACACAGCTCCTGCAAAGTGCTGGAAGCCAGGGCCTGCCTCAGCCATAGTGCCATGGCCAGGACCAGCCCCACAGAGCAGATGCTGTGCTGGGGGGCCCTGCAGGAGGCAGGACAGGGCTGAGGGGGAGTTCCCTGTGGGGATGGGAGCACCAAGCTGGCTCTGGAGTGGCCCGGCTGGCTTTGGCTGCTGCAAGAGAGCCAGAAAGGTTTGTGGGATGGAGAGCCTGGCTCTGTGGGATGTCCTGCAGCACTCCTTGGGTCTGGCAGCCACAGAGCCTCACTGTCCCTGTCCCCACGTGGAACAYGCCCCTCAGATTGTCAGGGCCAGTACCTGTCTCCTTGAAGAGCCATCTCACACAGGCTGATGACCACGGCTGAGGGGTACTGGTTGGTCATCAGGAGAAACAGTGATTCCACTTTCACACAGCCTGCCTCTGTYGTGATGTATAGCAGGTTCTCAAAAATGCACTTCACTATCTTGGGCACCTGGAAAGGATACAGGTGAGGATGGCACTGCCACGGAGTGCAGCCATGTCCTCAYCTGCCCTTCCCATTCCTCTCTGCTGCCTTTGGATGGCTTCAGGTGCCCAAGTCACCTGGGTTTGTGAGGAAGGGATGGAGGGAGGAACAAGGCCTGACAGGGCTGAAGATCAGGGCAATCCAGCCCCAGGGCACTTACATCTGTCAGCCAGAAGTCTGTGTCTTCCATGACCACATCCAGCATGATGCTGGGCACGTCTTTATCAAGGATGCTGGGATCTCTCATGGCCTCGATGGCCTCGAGGATGACGTCTGTCCTCTCACTGCAGTGGAGGTATCTTCCAAAGGCCTGTGGCGGGAAGGAAGGAAGGAAGGAAGATATATGCCACTGAGTGCCCTGATGGTGCTGCTTGGCTGGGCAGAGGTTCCTGGCAGTGCTGGCAGCAGAACCCACAGGAGAGCTGGCAGCAGTGCCTGCAGTCCCTGCGTGGGACAGGGTGAGGAGAGAGGGCCCTCCATGTCAGGGAGGAGGGCTCATGAGAACTAGGGGCTTGCTGGAGCTCCTGCTGGGGCTGGAGCTGCTGCCAGGACAGCAGAGTGCAGCCCAGGTGTTGTCCCTGCTCAGGGATGGCAGGAACCTTCTTGCCAGGGCAGTGAGACCCCATCAGCCCCACTGATTCTGGATCCCTTTGCTCACACAAGTGCCCTGCTGATGCCACAGAAAAAAGTCCCAGCAGGAGGGGGATGATTACCTGGGTACAGTCTCTAATGTTCAGGTAACACAGTGAGGGGGTGGTCCCAGCCAGGATGGGGATGATTACCTGGGTACAGTCTCTAATGCTCAGGTAACACAGTGAGGGGGTGGTCCCATCATTACCTGGGTACAGTCTCTAATGCTCAGATAACACAGTGAGGAGGTGGTCACAGCTTCCCAAGAGAATTCATCTGACCCATCCCTTGGCCTTGACTTGTCTAAACAGCAGGGAGAACACAGAAGASTCAGTGAGGCAGAGCTGCTTTGCCAGCAAGGTCATCAAACCACCCTGAGATCTGCTTGCAAGACAGCAGGACAGAATCAGTCAGGATTTCTGGGGGCCATCAGGAATGGCTTCTTGCTTAGGCAAGAGGCACCAGCCAGGGTGGTGGATTTGCTCTTCTCTAATGGGGAAGATTGGGCTTTGGGACCTGGGAYTCAATTGGGCTTTGGCTGTGMGGGCCACAAGRCAGRGGGGTTCAAGGTCCTGGAAGGAACYGGGGGAAGGAGAGCAATGACAAYCAGATCCTGGACTRYAGGTGAGCACTCAGCTTCTGCAGCAAAGTGATGCCATGGGAAGCAGCTGGGAGGGGCAGAGGAGGTCAGGAAGCAGGTCTGTCAAGARAGGTCTGTGTGCACAGGGATGAGGCCACAGCTGCTCTTGCTTTTTTACTTACAGAGGAATTCAGCYAGGGAAAACAGAGCGTGGAAAGCTGTGTAGCTTGTTTGTTCCCTGGAATATCGGAAAATAATGAGACGTCCCACCAGCCTTCCCAAGGCTGGGAATGAGATGTCTTCAGGGCACACAGGCCCAGAACTGTCTCTTCCAAAGTTGACAGAGGGCTGCATGAGGGAGYCATGAGAAGAAAGGCTAAGAGAAGGAAGTTGGTGCTGAACCTATACCCAAGTGTGTGCCCAGGACTGGATTCCTGGTGAATCCGGGCTTTGCAGGGCTCCKTGGCCCCATCTCTTGGAGCAACCAGCTGGGCAGCAGCCCTGGCATGGAGACTGGCAGGGAGGMGGGCGTGGGCTGGCTGCAGGGTGCATGGTTCCTACCTTCAGAGTGGAATAGTTGGACAGCAGATTGGTCAGGATAGCAATCCTCCCCACAGCCCTCTCCCGCACAGCTTCCCTCTCAGATCTGGTGTACTCCAGCAGCATCTGGGGTGAGAGGAACCACTGGTGAGCACCAAGAGCAAATACAGCTCTGCTCCTGGGCCACACTTGTACCATCCCTCATGGCTTCCTCTAACCTCACACAAAGCCTGCAGTGCTGAGGTCCCTCACAAGCCTGGACAAAGGTCCCGGGACAACTTTTTGGCCAGGCAGGTGCCACCTTCTGCAGCCTCTGTGGTTCAGAGGAGCCTGGTGCCAGCCCCTGCTCCCTCAGGGGAMGTGAGCACCCTCCCCACACCATGCTCTGCCTGCTCAGCACTGGACTGGGCAGCTCCTCCTCTCCAGGGTGAGGAACAGCCCCGAGACCCCCACTCTGCTGGTGCCACACCTCAAAGATGTCCTGCAGCTCCTTGCTGACGCTGGAAGCAGGAAAGCTGAGCACCACTGTCCTCAGCATTGTGTCCATGGCTTTCAGGGTCTGCAAACACACAGGGAGCAGTGCCTGTCATTCTGCTGTTCTTCCCCCACGCCCAGGAGACTGATCTGAGCTCTCAGTGCCTGAGGAGGACACCTGAACTGCCCAGCACAGACACAGGGATGCACAAACTCCTGGGGACAGAGCAGCCAGGCCCATGGGAAGGGGACAGAGCCACCAGGGTGGGAAAGCAACAGCAAGACCTCAGCCTGCCTCAGATCTCTGGTCATGGGGCAGCACAGGGTGAGCAGGGAGCAGCCCAGAAGSACTGGAGGCTCCTGGGGCTCAGCCAGCACTTACCTTGATGTAGAGGGAAAGTGGCTCTGGTGTGCATTTCCTTTTCTGAGGGAAGCAAGAGGACACTTGAGAAACATGCAGACAGGAGCTTTTGGTTTTGCCCTCCAGCACATTCTCCACCAAGCTGCAGAAGACAGAGGAGGGTCAGCTGGACACTGGTGCTGGGAGCAGCCCCCAAGGCCTCGTGCACGTGGCTTCAGAGCTCTGGGGTGGGGGCTCACCTTAATTCTTCGATGGTAATCATGGCCAGATAGCGGATCTTGGAGGACAGACGGTCCTTGGCTCCTTTTCCAGGAGGTCCTGCAGAGCCACAACCAGGATGGGACCTGGCAGCACCCAATCCCTGACCCACCCAAGCACTGTCCACACAGGGTGCCAGTGCCAGGGGTGCTTGTGCCCATCCCAAAACACCAGATGGTTCTACCTTGATATTCTCTACCACTTCACACGTTTGGCAGAATAAATCCAGGCCCTTGGTCAAGCCCGTTTCAAGGCAGTTTTGCACACCACGTAGGTGCTCTTCAGAAATGTGAACTTGTGGGTGTCCTGGCAGAAACACAAACAGGGAGTGTGGGAGGATGGACACAGCCAGTGGGGCTGGAGCACTGGGAGAGCAGTGCCCTGAGAGAAAGGCAGCTCTGCCCAGCCAGCGCCGCTGCACAGCCCAGCAAAGCCCCTGCCAGCACAGCCACTGTCCTGCTGGCCACTTTACCTTGTCAAGGCTGCTGACAAAGGCCAGGATGAAATCCACTGCGTCCTCTGATTCTTCATATATAGGCAACCAGCTGGCATCTGCCAGAGGGGAAGAGCAGGGGGGTGTCACAGAATCTTTTTATGAAAAATCTTCCTAGGATTTTTCCTCCTGAGAAGCTGAGAGGCCTCAGGAAAAAAATGTAAACAATGGTTATCTGCTGCTGTGGATGCAACAGGTGCATCTGTGATTGGTCTCATGTGGTTGTTTCTAATTAATGGCAATCACAGTCAGCTGGCTCGGACTCTGTCCAGACACAAGCCTTTGTTGATCTCTTTCTTTTTCATATTTCTTAGCTAGCCTTCTGATGTAATCCTTTCTTCTATTCTTTTAGTATAGTTTTAATATAATATATATCATAAAATAATAAATCAAGCCTTCTGAAACATGGAGTCAGATCCTTGTCTCTTTCCTCATCCTAAGACCCCTGTGAACACAGTCACAGGGGGGCTGCAGGGGCTCTGGGCACAGGAGAGAGCCAAGGACACCAACCCTGCAGCCAGCCCCATGCCCACACCCTGGCACAGCCTTTTTCCTGAGCAGCTGGATGGAGGTGATGGGCAGAGGAGTTGGGAAGGTTTCAGTGCCCTGGGCTGAGGCACACACTGGGATATGGACAGGGAAGGTCCAGAGTGCCACTGCTTCTCTCTGCCCACACCCTGGAGCCCCTCTGCTCTGTATTTTTCTCAGGAGAGGCTGTGCTGGGGCTGGCATCCAGCCCCACACCACCCTGGCATTCAGGTGACATCCTGCTTGTCCCTAAGGACTGCTGCTGTCATCAWGCCAGGAAAACATGATCCTGGTGTGCTGGTGGCCCCCAGCCCTGCCCAGCCCCACGGGACCCCTCACTCACCAAGCTGCAGTGGCTGCATCGTGGTTGTGTCGTAGAAGGACACCACTTGTGAAGAGTTGCTCCCCTGGGAGGAGCTGTCCCCCTCCCAGGCCTCCGTGGGGGTGGCAGGAGGGCTCTTCTCCATCCTGTGGGACAGGCAGTATGGGGGATCCTGGGCCAGGTGTTGGGGTGGTGTCTTGGGAAGCCTTGGCAGAACACTTCAGCCCCACAGGGCTGCCAGGCGTGCTGGGGCAAGACATGGGCTGCACTCGGGGGCTCCGTGTCAGGTCCAGGCTCCTGCCTGTCACCCTGCACTGTYGGCAGCAGCCATGCTCACCACACCRGCTGCAGGGCGCTGTCACAAAGGGCCCCACTGTGACACAGCACCTGCTGCCAGCTCTGGGGCCCAGTGCTTGGTGACATCAGGGGAGCTGTCCCCAGCTGGGTCCCAGTGACCCCCCCAGGCAGGGAAGGGCAGGGTGTCCCCCAGGGGTCTGGCATAGCCCTGGGCACTGGGTGCTCTCAGGGTGCCTCCAGACCCCACTTTACCCTCGGGACATCCCTGGTGCCCTGCAGTGCACCCCAGAGCCCCGTGTTCAGACACTCTCAGTTGCCTTCACAAATCAAAATCCCAGCCAGGAAAGAGGTGACAGCAGCTGAGACCTGCTCAGCCTAGCCTGGGGTGCCACAGGCACTTGTTTATCAGCAGAATGTGTGCTCTGGAGCAAAGCTCTGGCTTTACAAGAACACATGAATCTGTGGACACCAGCTCATTTTCTTAACCACATAATAGTTGAAAGACTTGTTTCATCCCAAATTCAGAAAAAGAGATTAAGGATGGGACAGCAAATTAGCAAAAGTACAAATGGCAAAATGCAACACCTCTATGAGGGGCCAGAATACAAAACAAACATTTTAAGGAGATTAAATTTAATAAGAAGGACATTCAGCTGGGAAAAAAGGGTGAGATGCTCTGAGGATGGAGTAATGAGTCCAAAAGGATAACAAGGATAACACACCCTCCCAAATTCAGAGGCTGAGGAAAAAGAGAGATTAAGGACAGGACAGCAAATTATCAAAAGCATAAATGGCAAAATGCAACACCCCTGTGAGGGGTAGGAATACAAAACATCCCTTTCCTTTCAGGGTCCTGCAGAGCCCAGCCTCTGCAGGAGTGATGGGGAGCATACAACCACCAGGATGAAGCTCCAAGGGTCCTCAGGCTGGAGGCTCCTGGGGCTCAGCCAGCACTTACCTTGATGTAGAGGGAAGTGCTCTGGTGTGGCATTTCCTTTTCTGAGGGAAGCAAGAGGACACTTGAGGATCATGCAGACAGGAGGCTTTTGGTTTTGCCCTCCAGCACATTCTCCACCAAGCTGCAAGGACAGAGGGGAGCCAGTTGGGCTCTGGTGCTGGGAGAAGCCCCCAAGGCCTCAAGTCCTCGTGCAGGGGACCCATGAGGGATTTCTGCTGGTCACAGTGACCCTGAGATGTGTTAGAAAGTCTCTTTTCCCAGCCCAGCAGTCGAAGAAGGAGTCAGGACTCTTCTATTCTCYTTCTCAAGGTTGTTTATTGTTTCTCTGGCCTARTGAGGTCCATTCAGCAGGTCAGACAGAGGCARGCTGACACCCTCWGGGCAGTGTTATCTTTTTATACTAAAAACTARGTGTACATTATTTATRATAACTTCCCAATACCTATCACCTGTGTTAGACAGTGAGCTTTTATCTTAAACCAATCCCAAACTGCCAACATCACAGAAGAAGATGGAGGCCAAGAAGAAGAAGGAGGAAGACTGGACACGCCCAGATTCCTCCATCTTATCTCCTAAACCCCRATTCTAAAAACCCCAAAAATCTATTTTTTACTCCATGACAAACTAACTATTATTCTACTTAAACTCTCTTGACTTGTAGTTCTTCATATAAGGGTTGGTAATTGTTTTTTCCATGGGTCAAAATCAAAGGCACAGGGGTCTTGGGCTCTGTGCCAAGGTCRCTGAGCCCCTTGTCAGGGTCTCAAGTCCTCCAGAGCAGCCAGAGGAATTTCCTGGGTTCCAACAGGGACCCATGAGGGATGAGCAGATCCCCCCCAGAACATGGGGTGTCCCCTCACCTTGATTTTCTCTACCAGCTTGTATGTGTGGCAGAATAAATCCAGGCCCTGGGACAAGGCACAGCTCCCAGGGTGGAGAAACCAGGGAGGTTTTCTGGCTGGGGGTCACCAAGGCTGCAGGAGCAGCAGTTCATGGGGCAGCTGCAGGTGGGAGGAAAGGCCACCCTTGGGCATTACAGCTGCTCTCAGCCCCCTGGGACAGGGACATCTGCCCCTGGAGGGACCTTTTTCCATGCAAAAGTATTTACATATTAAAAAAAATTGGAGGAGAAAAGCACCTTTTGCTCTCAGCCCTTCTCAATCCCATTGCCTGCTTCTGGAGAGGTTTGGATATTTAATAGTGGTGACCTCATGTGCATCATCAACTGCTGCTCCATTCCAAGGCCAGYTTGGGCTGTAGGGCTGATTTACTCTGGGCAGCAGAGCCTGGGGTACCTCTGAATGAGAGCATTAAAATCCCAGGCAGTGATTCAGGGGTCAGAAAAGCCACAGCTGCCTTTAGGGTCTCAACCCAGACATGGGGMGGTACATAGAGGAGAAAATTTTACTGCTACCACTAATGATAGCAGCTWTACTAAACCCATAAAAAACAATTACTGGTGGAGTTGTAGAATAATGAAGTAGGTAAATAATTTACAGGGAGGGGGAGAGGGGCTGTTTAAAACCCAATCAACTGTGGCTGCTCTGAAGCAGCCCCCAGAGCCTGCAGCAGTCTTCAGTTGGGTGCACATGATTTAATTGGCTTCAAGTGATTTTCTGGACTGCTAATCACCATGATGTAATTAAAAACCTGGGCAGCATGTTGAGTGTTATAGCACGTTAGAGATGTTAAACTCTTGAGAGTTCCTGTGCTAGGGATGGCTGCTCCCCTTGCCTGGAGTGTGAAACACCTAAGAGGAGATGTTTGCAGGTGGGTGAAACAGAGGAATGGAACTTGGCAGGTGGCCACCAGTAACTGCTGAGGAGTCAAGGTGAAATATTCATAGACATTCTGAAAAATATCCACTGCTTATGAAAATACAGACCTTGAAAAGCCATTGAATTTTGAAAAGCCATTTTGAATTTTGGAAGGGTCAGAAGTTCTTCTTGCAGGCATAGGCAGTCTCACTAAAAAGAAGGGGAAGGAAAGGAAAATGGAAGTTTTGATTGGCAGTTTGAGTTTTTTAACTACTCATCAAATAGTTTGTGGTCTCCAGGATCCTGAGGTGTGGATGAATATTTTCGAAAATGAATATTTTTGTGTTTCTCAGGACCAGCTGAGAGCAGCTGAATAAAGCCCAGCCATGCTTTCACCCCTGTGTGTACAGGACAGTGGGGGGAGAAAAAGGGACTAAAAAAAAGCCAGCAACTCAGCATGAAGAAGGGACAGAGAGCTCTCATGGAGGCTGGAGAACAGCACTTCCCTGGAAAGGCACCATCAAAGCAGCTTCATCTGCTTAAAGACTTCCTGCAACATGATCCTAAAACCACAAAACTTCCTCCCATGGCTTTCTGCTGCTCAGCTCATTTTCCACAAAGCTCCAGCTAACTGGGCTGCAGCCCATCTATGAAGGAATTTCAGCTACGTCCTTTTTTTGTTGTTTGTTTAACTTTCCTTTTCATCCTGGTGTTGATACAGCTAAACCTCAGCAGCAGGGCTGTGTCAGAGCCACTGATGTTTGTTCAAACATCTTCTGCAGCAGGTGTATTGCTGTGAGGGGCTAACACAGAGCACTCACCCAGCTAAAGCTGCTCCTCCACTTTGTGCAGTGAGTGTGTCAGAAGATCAACTCAAACATTTCCTCACTCCACAGCAGAGGTTCATGTAATACAATCACCCCTTTTTGGCAGTGTGAGAGGCAGGGGGGATATTTCCACAGGAAAAAAAAGCAATTTTAAAATAGGAGCATACTCCCAAGTCAATGGGCTCCAGGGAGGAATTGCCATCTCTGCTGACCACCAGAACCATCACCTTTGTGTCTCCACGGGCTCTGGCCTCCAGCAAGGGCAGTGGGGACATATGGCTCATGGGGCTCACCTCATCTCAGACATCGTACAAAGGACAGGCCAAACCCTCCAGCTCCTCCAGAATTTGCCTTGTGCCTCTTATTCCTCCTGTCCCCATTCAGTGACCTGCAGAGATGCCAGTAGGACAGGRCAGGTGGGTGAGAGAGGCTGCAGCTTAAACCCCAGAACCACTTCCAGGCACCAGGGTGCTATAACACAGGGAACCTGCCTCTGGGAGAGTTTTGAGGGATTGTCCTTAAACCAGCAGGCTTTTGGTTCAGGAGGAGCACATCACCACCTGTGAGAGCACAGCCCATGAGACTTTGTGCACGGGGTGTGTCCTGGATTGCCAAGCAAATTGTATTCTATTTGCCATCTGTATGGCAGCTGGCTTCTGTTCAGTGGGCAGCTTTCCTTATCTCTTCCACACCCAATCCTCRCTCAGGGGAGACACCTGCTGATAACAGCTATTGAATGTCCCTGCATGGCTGATAAGAACTACAGCATCCCARTGGGAGATGGGAGCCCAGAGGGAGGAGCCAAGCATTCCTACCTGGATAGAATCTGAGATTCTGGAACACCAGCACAGCTTCTGCACTGGATTTCCCAGAGGAACAGCAGCTGCCTCTTCTTCCACTGGATCTTCAGAGGAAGAGACTGCACCTTTCTCCAGGATCCCTGCTCCAGCAGAACCACCCCTGACACTGCAGGAGGGCTGAGCCACAATTCCAATGGGACTGCTGCCAGCACCCTGACCCACAGGGTGTCAGGCTGTGTTCTGACTCTGTCAGTGCTGTTTTCGTTACTGCATTGTTTATTTTATCTTTTTATTTTCTTCCCTATTAAAGAACTGTTATTCCTGCTCCCATATTTTTGTCTGAGAGCCCCTTAATTTAAAATTTATAGCAGTGTGGAGGGAGAGGGTTTACATTTTCCATTTCAGGGGAGGCTCCTGCCTTCCTTAGCAGACTCCTGTCTTTCCAAACCAAGACAGGGTGATATGGATTGAAACCAAATYCCCCTCCAGCTCCACAGCTCTCTCCTGCAACAACTCAGCCAAAAATTTTACCAAAGCACATCCAGKCCCATGTGCTTCAGTCACCAACTGTGATGGTGAAGCATCTCCAACCATGTGACAATGCTGCTTCCACATTTAAATGTGATAGAAAACTGAAAAATGAAAATGTTTTGGCATCCCCCGACCTATTATGTCCAAAAGAAACAAGAGTCTCCTTGCTTTCCAGGGAAAACAGGAGGTGAAATGAGAAGCAGCTCTTGGTGAAAACATGAGTCCTGCTGCTCTAACCAGCTTTGGCTTTATCTGCTCTTCCCAAGCCTGAGGAGTCACAGAACTGAAAGTTCCCTCTTTGATGATTAGATTATTGCTGGGAAGAAAACAGTCTGTGTTTGAACAATTGTCTTGTTGTCTTCTTGTGCTTTCTAAAGGCTTTCCTGGTAAACAATTCRCAGCAGAGCTGAATGGGATTCAGTATGTCCCGCTTTGGGCTTTGAAAGCTGGAGACATTTCCCTCACTTCCCCTGTTCCCCTCAACARTTTGGCAGCCACAGGTAGAAAACCCACACTCCTAGCAGGGATGTAACATAAAAGGAATGGTTGTCTCCYTGGAGCATCAGTCTGGCTCAGCCAGGGAAGATGCCACTCATTTCTGTGGCAGCACTTTTGGCAGGTGGGACAGCAGAGCCTTTCCAGAGCTCACAGGGAGCATCTCCAGTTTGCAGGAGCTGGGTTCAACTGGGAGGATCCTAGCTGGGAGATTCACAGAGGTTTGTTTGCCTTAGCAGCCTCCCCCAGCATTTATTGCAGCCTGTGCTCCCTCTCATGAGCACAATCAGGATAATGGGTCTGTTGCAGCTCCTGACCTCGTTATGAGAGGAGTGTGTGTTAAACCCTTCAGTGAGGTCCCTGCAGAGCACACTGCAGAGCACTGCTTGGCTGCTGGAGAAGCAGTACAACTTCAGTGCACTAAGAACATCCCATCAGCACTTGTCAGTTCAGGTCAACACCACCAGCCTCAAGAGACTTCTCCCTCAGGGGATGTCCTCCCATGGGCAGCTCAAGCCCAACAGGCTGCCATCAGATGAGTGTAAATAATGTTTTTGCCCTGGATCACTAAAGAAAGTCATGYCAGAATCAGATTTAGAGTTCTCATCCTTTAACTGCTCTGAGCCAGGAAGGAGAGGAGAAATCCATGCTGCTGATTCCCAAACACAGCARTTCCAYGTCACAGAGAATTCRTGAGYAGCTGGCCAAGGAGGCAGCTCTCATGCCTGCAAACAGCTGCTCTGCTGGGCACAGCACAAGAGAAGGGCAGTGAAAGGAGAGTTTGTTCTTTCCTGTGCCAAGGTAAATCCCACCAGGAGGGACTCCCAAGGACCATTGGGATGACCAGGGCTGTGCTTCTCTGAGGAAATGAGCCCCAAAACTGTGGCTGCCCCATCTGACAGTGTCCAAGGCCAGGATGGACAGGGCTTGGAGCTCCCTGGATAGTGGAAGATGTCCCTGCCCATGGCAGGGGGTGGAACTGGATGAGCTTTAATGTCCCTTCCAACCCAAGCCTTTCTAATATTAATCATACCATTACTCTGAAATGCAGGGGAACCACCTGTGTTTGCAATTCTTCACAGCAGAGCATCACCCTGTCTGTACTGACTCATGTACAACGAAAAAAAAATTATTCAGCACATTAGTCACTAGAGATCAAAATCACTTCCTCACGTTATGACTTTGTAAGCATTAATCTGCAAGTGTTCTACAAGATATGAGGTAATTACTACCCCAAAGAAAAAAACACTCTTTATCAGAACACTTTCAAAAACATAGTAATAGAATCACAACTTCAGTCCTTAGCAAGTAAACAAGAGCAAAGGTCATGAAAACAGCAATCACAATGTAGGCAGAACAATAACTTCACTTCCCAGAACCTGCTCCCATTTTCTGCTCGTTTTTTGTTCAGCCATGGCCAGTCACAGGGTAKAGATTCTTCCAGCAGATTTCCCCCTGTTTGGCCCTTCCCAACAAGATCACCTCTCCATGSTCATTGATCCTGGTAGTGCCACTTCTGAGCTCAAACTGTCCCCAAGCCTTCATGGCTGTCCCTACAGAAAGAGCCATGGCCCAGCTCCATCAATACACCAGCAGGGACACAAATAAAGTGAGGGYCCTAAACACAGGTGACAGCTGTCACAGAGTGCCACAAATCAAAATCCCAGCCAGGGAAGAGGTGACAGCAGCTGAGACCTGCTCAGCCTAGCCTGGGGTGCCACAGGCACTTGTTTACAGCAGAATTGTTGCTCTGGAGCAAAGCTCTGGCTTTACAAGAGCACATGAATCTGTGGAGACCAGCTCATTTTCTTAACCACCATAATAGTTGAAAGACTGTTTCATCCCAAATTCAGAAAAAGAGATTAAGGACGGGACAGCAAATTAGCAAAAGTACAAATGGCAAAATGCAACACCTCTTTGAGGGCCAGAATACAAAACAAACATTTTAAGGAGAGTAAAATTAATAAGAAGGACATTCAGCTGGGAAAAATAGGGGTGAGATGCTCTGAGGATGGAGTAATGAATCCAAAGATAACAAGTGAATAACACATCCTCTCAGGACTGAGCACTTTCTCACTGATGACCTCACTTCATCAGGCCACCAGGGCTTCTATAAAAGGTAAGAATGCATCTGATCTCTCCTCAAGACTTAAGCAGATGCTCAGGTTGATGACTCAAATGTGAGTCACAGGGGCACAAACCACCAAAGGATTTTACACACATACCAACTCAGAGCTGCACAAGCCTTCCTAGAAATACTTGTCATGCAGGAGCAGCATTTCAAGCACTCTAAATCTTGAATGGCCRTCAAAAATGTTTCAAGAATTGCAGCTGATGTATATTGAACATGGACTTTTATCTCCTRCAGCCAAGTGTAGTGTTCCCTCCATGATAAATGCAATTTATTTTTACATTAAAACTATTTTAGTAACTTGCACTCATAATCATTGCAATCAGATCAGGATTGCTGTACTTCACAGTAGAAGACCCAAATGCCTTGCATTTAATTTTGTATTTTTATTCTCTAGCAGACATTTCCTTCAGGCCTACAGAAATACTTCAGTAGTTCCCTGAATGTGAAAATCATGTTTACACCACTCTGATAAAGAGATCACTTCCTTTACAACATCACTGCTGAATAACTTCTCCCTGGCCCATGCACACACTCCTACCCATGTGCTAATTCACTCTGGAATATTAATGCCATGACTCAGTGGGATGCTGAGTCACCAGTGATGCAAGACCTGTCCCCCCTGCCCTGCTCATCATAACCCAGCAGCAGGAGCAAYCAGAAAATCCAGAGCTGCCATACAAGGAGCAGGGACAGATGTGGCCCTTTGGGGACATCCCTTCAGCCCTCCCTGTGCTCTTGCAGTGCCACAGAAGCCAAAGGGAGACAGGACCTGTGTGGAATCTTTGCTTCTTTTTTGCCAGGGTTGGYATTYAATGCATGAGATGGAATTTCTTGTTTGGACTCAGATGTTTATTAGCTCTGATCTCTGTTACAGTCTCACAAACCCTGAGTTCTACAGCACTTCTCTATAACAAACTAAAAATGGAGCCCCATCTCTCTCTCTACAAGGCCTTTTAAGGATAAACTGTCCAACTAAGAAATGACACCTCAATTATTTTTACTTTTAACCCAATAACCAACCACCTGTGGCTGCAATATGGACTTTTTTATCCAARTACACAAAACCACCCAAACCCATGGAGAAGAAGGTGAAGAAGAAGGACCAGCCTCTGCCCTAAAACCTCCATCTTTACTATATTCTAAACCCTTAAACTCTGAGTTTTCCACCCWGTGATATRACACACTTCTATTCAAACTCCACACRCACAATCCCAGTTCTYTCATTCCATTMTGGAAGCTTCTCCAGGGCCTCAGGTCAATGCAGTGTTCTCTTGGGGGTCAGTGRCTGTCAGCACAGAAAATCTGAAATTCTCAGTGACCAGYGTTCCAACAGCCCTGGGCCCTGTGCAGGGGAAGTTCTGGTTGCTCTGCAGAGGGCAAGGAAAGGACAGATTTATTTGTAGCCTTAACAGTGTTTAAGGAAAACCACCCCATTTCCAGTTATCCACACTGCAGGCAGAGCCTTCTCTTCCTTCCTGCTCTTTTCCTTCCCCCTCAGGGCCACAGGGCACTTATGGGTGACAAGAATCAACGACTCCTGCCTGGACAGGTTTCCAGGTGTCTCCATCTCACTGGGAATTCACCCATGTGCAGAGTGCAGCCCAGAGGGAGCTGCAGATTAGGAGATGACTCAAACCCTGGGAGAGACCCAGTTCCTTCCTCCAGGAYCCAGCAGATACAGGAAGAGCCTCAGACAGCATCATCACACAATCTGGACCTTCCTTCCCTTCCCCTTTGGCAGCTCTTGGGAAGACTGACAGCCCACTTGGCTCACTGSAGCCTCAGCCTTTGTCTCAAAGTTCTTGTCCCTCATTCACAGTGAGAGCTGCAGAGCTGCTCCTCCTTCCCCCTTGGGCTGCTCTGGGGATTCCCCTCACCTGGGGGAAGCTCCAAGTACCCAAAAGGCCTTTGCAGAGCCCCTGTGAACAGCCAAGGACTTTGCCAGGGAGGAGGAATTGAAGTAGACCTCACCTTTCTGGGAAATGGAAATGCAAACCTGGAAAGTTTATTCACTGAGCAGACTGGGTTTCTTCTTGCTGAGAAGGTCATCTGTTGGGAAGGATGAAAGTTTGACAAGAAAGTCTCACAGATATGGATGCTTAGCAGAAAGATTTTTGAAAGTAGAAACTGAAGAAGGAATAGAGATGGAAGCAAGAAAAGAATTGCTGAGCCAGTCTRACTGGATAACCAAGGAGGCAAAGGGTGTGTTAGTTAGAAGGGGTTTTTATGACTTAGAGCAAAGGATAAACCCACCRCAAACAAGAAGATGTTTTTACCAAGCAGAAAGATAGCACAGGCAAACAAGGCAGCAAATGTTGCAAGTAGAAAAAAAGTCTCAGAATTTTCCACTGCAAGAAAACTGAAAAACAACTTTTAACTTTAATGTACTAACTTTTAGTGATTGGAGAATGGTAACATGAATATGGTAATTACAGTAGTTATGATAGGCTATAGATAATAGTTAAGGGATAGATTGGTTCTACTGTATGAAGATGCTCAGCAAAGAAAAGTATACAATGCATTGTAACCAAAAGAAAAGTATAGAATGCATTGTAACCAAAACCAAAGGGTCTCCAGGCCTGCCTGCAGCTGGAGCTGACAGCTGTAGGCACAGCTCTGTCACCCACGACCCTGGACTGCTGTGACATCCTGGATACAATAAACTGCATTTTGAAGAGCAGCCTGGAGTCCTGCATCTCTCATTTAGGCTCTTCCTGRCATCACTCCATTTCTCACAAGATTTTATTTCTTACTGCAACTTCCCTACTGAATATCACAATTCAAACTCCTATTTAAGCACTCACCTCGTTCCCCAGTGACTCTGCCAGATAAAGCAGCCACCCCTTCCAGCAACTGCCCCAAAATAGAAACCATCACCATGTGGGTCAAGCAGAGCTTTTGGGGGGCTGCAGACATGGGAACAGCTATGTCAGGACTGAGGAGTGAACCACCACCCCAGAGTGACCCTTTTCCCAGGGAGATCCATCCCTCATGGAATGCTTGGCTGCCTCCCAGCCACGTATTTGCAGCCTGACACTTTTAAAACCAAGAGCTCCCTGCTTTCCCCAATTAGGTGTTAAACTCTCCTCTCTCTGCACATCAGCTCGCAAYGCTCCAGCTCGACCTGGAGCTTTTGCAAAGGCAATTTAAAGGAGCTGAATCCTTTTCAATAAGGCTTACAGAAGGATTAAGGGAGCTGGAAGCTGAACACAGACCTCCCGAGTCTCATTCACAACGTCAGCCTCTTGAGTTCTCTGCAGCAAGAAAAATCGTCAGAAAAAATAAAAAGTAAAAATAGTAATACCAAGAGTGCCAGCATCCTGAATGCAGAACTAATCCACAAGGATTTTGCATGGATTATTTGCCTTTGTCAACTCACTGTCTGACAAGAGTTAAGAAATTTTTGTCAATCAAATTAAACCCGTTTCAGCAGATGGAAACATTAACAATGTTGCATGGGAAATATTGAATTTGAGGCTTTATTTCACCACTGCACAGAGCCACATAAATTGCCCTCTGCAAGAGAGAAAASAGTCCCTCCTGAACAAGTGTTTTCTATATTAAAAAAATAAAACAAAAGAAGATCATTCAGTTTTAAAATTTCCCCTCCCTAGCGGATGCTGGGCTGATTGATAGAAGAGACTGCAAGAGAGGCAGAGTCAGAGAAACAGAGCACCACTGAGACCAGGAGCACTGAAACTGAGCTCAAGCAGGGTAGGGCTGCTGGATGGAGCAAACCAAAATTGCCAGAGTCATTAACCCAATCATCTTCATCTCTTAATTTTTTAATGAACAGTAGTTGTTTGAGGAAATTTGTAATTGTGAAGTTTTTAAAATTTTCTTGAAGTTTTTCTTATAGTTGTGTTTATGGGTTATGTTAATTTACCTGGGCAGCATCCCAGGGAACAGGCTGAGGTACAAAAGCACAAAAAAACTGTTTTCCTTATAGAAAAGTCTCTATAACATTAACAAAAAAGACTTATCTCCCTAAAGAAACTAAAAAAAACTATTCTAAAAGTAGTAAACTAACTAAAATTTTAAGTTTTGTTTCTTTACATTATCAATTWAAAAAAGTTATAAGSAGAAAACTATTCTGAAGGTTTTGTTCTAATTCTTATTACTCTTTCTTTTAATTTCTATTAATAAATTTTTCTTTATACCCTTTTAAAATTTTAAARCTACTTTACCTTTCTCCTAATCCTACCTCACAACAAGAAGTGAATACACTAATCATTAACCAACACTAAACCCACCACACTCARACATTAACCAAAAAAMCCCCAAATTAACAAAATCTCAAATGAACAAACCAAAACCACTCCACTGGGGGATGGTTCTAGGCTGGCAGCAGAGCAGCTTTGCCTCTTGATGCTCACAAGTATTTAAAAAAAGCCTGGTTTGCATTCCTTGATGTTGCTGCCAACCAGTGCATAACTGCATAGAAGTTGGGGGATTAATATCTTGGTGCCTTCAGRCTGCTGCTTCAAATTCAGCACCTTCCAAAGTGAAACTGGCTATACCATGCTCTCAAGGCTTTTTAAAGCAGAGATAGATCTACCAAAGAGGGGGAAAAATTAAAAAAAAAAAATAAATTAGTGTAAATCCTGACCTTGGAAGAGGTGGCAGAGATAAATAAAGAATTGATTATCCCATAATCCTGACTAGCAGGTCCACCAATATAAAGGAMGATTTTTTCACTGCTGCTGCCTCTCATACTTCAGAGGAAACATGGAATGGCAGCATTGAAATGCTGGGCAGGTTTACACTGGAAGGAATGAGGAAATTAGAGCTGCTCAAGCAAGGACCACTGCTGGGCATGTGCTGATAACARAGAAAAGCCTTGGGGGGAAAAAACCAAACAAAGAACCCCAGCCCATCAAACAAACCCCAAAGCCCACCACATTCCTCTCCCCACCACTCTCCTCTGCCCTGTTGGATTCAGGTTTTCCAGTTTAGGAAGGGAATTAGTCAAATGTGCCAAGATTCAGAGCCAGAGATGAGCTCCAGATGAGGAGATATCTCCAAACCCTTCTGGAGCTATGAGAAAAGAACAATCACAGATGTTSCACCCAGTGCCAGGACTGGCTCTGGGCACTGCTGCTCCTCTTGGGATGGCACTTCCAGGGCAGGGAAGGGATCTGTGGTGTGACACAGGGCAGGGGGACTCATTTACAGCCCTGTGGTTCCTCCCAGCCAGGAGCACTCCCTGATSCAAAACACTCCTGGGATCTGCYGTGGGAAAWTGCAGCAGCTTCTCCAGAGTGAAGCATCCCAGTGCAGGGATGCTGCCTGCAGAGCTGAGGAGCTCACAGCCCCTGCCCAGCCCAGTGCTGCAGCTGAGCCAGGACACAGCACCTGACACACCTGCAAGGACCTGGCACACYCCTCTGGCCAAGACCAAGCCCCCTGGGTGGGCAAATGTGGGAAATGGGTTTGTAGAGGATTCTCAAGGCCTGACAGAAGGCTCACACATCACTCATCACAGTGTGCATCTGTGTGCAAACCTTGAGATAAATGTTGATTTAGAAATGCCATGGAATAGGACAGACATTGCTGAGAGAGAAATGGAACTTGAAACAAGCTTCAAAGGATGGCCTTGCAAAAAAACTGGATGCTTTGGAGAAATAGAACTATGAAAGATGCATTGTAGTAGGGCCCACAAAGGGTAATTTTAGAGGATTGGCTTTAAGGCATCTACAGCATGGTGTGGCAAAAGCTGATAGGCCAAGAAACACTTACAGAGTATTGTAATTAGGAAATAGTTGGCTTCTGATTGTGATGGCGTGAATTATAACACCTGTATTGTCTCACCCTTCTCATGAGACTGAAAATGGAATGAAAGCATTTAAAACACCTCTRAGTTGCCCCATCTKTGGGTCAGAAAAGGGCTTAATCAGGTCTGCTGCAGTGGGAACACCAAGGCACACAACTGCTGCTGTAAATCCATCAACCCCAGCCATTGGCACAGCTCCCCTTGGTCCCTCCAGCCTCCTCTGGGCAGAAATGTCCCAGGCACCCTTAACCTGTCACCTGCTCATCCATTTATCAACTAACACAGTCTGTTTGTTCATATTTCCCCATCCCTTGCCTTCTCCTCCCTGCAATGTGTACCTGCAGCTCCCAGCCCTCCTCCCAGGCTCTGCTCCACAGGCAGGATGAACACAGGGAGGCTTCCCAAATCCCCTCCAGGGAGATCACCATGRTCCACTCTCCCTCCACCTGCTCAGATTGCAGATTCTCACTCTGGACAGTTGTCCTGGGGTGACTTTATGATGCTCATATCCCCATTCTGTTAAGCCCAGAAATAAGTTTTGCACCTTTAAGACTGGTTCTGAGAGCAAAGGGAGGGGAGAGAAGAAGTGTGCAGCTCTTATTCCCAAAATCATTTAAGACACAGCTGCAGCTAAACCCTCAGCCTAATATTCACAAATCTTTGTCTTTTCCAAGTAAAAGAGACATCCCCCATACAAGAGCCTTCCCAGAAGAGGCAGAACAGGGAATACTTCGAGGTCCTTCACCCTGAGGAGGTTTCAGTGAGCCAGTTCAGGGTTCAGAGATTTCCATTTCCATTCTGCAGTCAGGAGAGATGAGGGCTGGCTTTGCAGTAATCTCCTCTCCTGCCTGTGCATTCAAATGAAGTGTGAAATTGGAAAGGAGGGAGTCTGAGCATCCTCACCTGTGCCTMGCTCCTGAGCCAGCCTTGCAGCCACCTCAGCAGCAGGAGCAGCTGCCACACATGATGCTCAACCTCTGCCCAGCTACTCCCTGCTCTGCCAGCCCAAATGTCATGKGAAATTAGGATAAAAACAGAAAAAAAAAAKCAAACTAAGGCAAAGCCCATCTTCCTCTTCCCTGGTTATTCCCATCAGAACAATAAACTCAAATCCCAGCAGCTGGTACCAGAGCTGACAGGTCTGCAAGGGAGCTGTGAGGAAAGAGCAATGCAGGGTGGCCTATTTGGAGAGGACAAATTTGCCTCATGAGAAACCCCATGAGGTGCTGCTGTTGGACTGATYCAAGTTAAAATGACTCTGTTTAGAAAGGCTGTGGAGAGAGATGATGTGTCACGGACATATTTTATGAAAAATTCTTTTGCTAGGATTTTTTCTCCTGAGAAGCTGAGAGGCCTCAGAAATGAAATGTAAACAATGGTTATCTGCTGCTGTGGAATGCAACAGGTGCATCTTTGATTGGTCTCATGTGGTTGTTTTTAATTAATGGCCAATCACAGTCCAGCTGTCTCTGACTCTCTGGTCAGTCACAAGATTTTATCATTCTATTCCTTTCTATTCCTTTCAAGCCTTCTGATGAAATCCTTTCTTCTATTCTTTTAGTATAGTTTTAATATATCAATTTCTTTAGTATAATATATATAGTAAAATAATAAATCAGCCTTTCTGAAACATGGAGTCAAGATTCTCATCTCTTCCCTCATCCTGYGACCCCAGTGAKCACCACCACATTGATGAAATTTGATTTCTGGGCTGCTTGCTGTGAGGCAAAGAGGATGCACATCCCTCAGTGTCATACCCTGCCTGCCCTCTGGCATTGCCACCTGCTCTGACACCCTGGKAAAGCCTTTGGGAAGCTCCCAGGGCTGCTCTCCAGGGCACTGGCAGCAGCTGACCCAACCTGCAGAACCACAGCCCTCAGGTCTCCTGGGCAAGCAGGGCAACASCTCCAGAAGGGAAAGACAAAATGCTTCACCCTCAGAGTGTGAGCACAGATAAAATCTTGGCTGTTCAAAACAGCTGTAGTTTCCAAAACATGGACACAGAGACAGAATCTGGGGGAGTTGAGCAACCCAGAAGCTCAAAACTTTTGTCAGGCAACAATTCTTCATGAATTTCTCTGAGCAACAGCAAGGTCCAACAGCTGTTAATTCCCCGAAGCAGAAAATTATAGTGGGGGAATTTTAGGGCTCATTTTTTTCCTTCTTTCTCTGCTAGTATGAGGCTGGAGAGCACAAATTTTTGTCATGTCTCCACATTCCCTTGGATATGGATCCGTGCTGGTCCTTCTTCTTCACCTTCTTCATCTTTTTCTTCACCTTCTTCTTCTCCTTCTTCTTCACCTTCTTCTCCATGGGTTTGGGTGGTTTTGTGTAGTTGGATAAAAAAGTCCACATTGTAGGCCATGGGTGGTTGGTTATTGGGTTAAAAGTYAAAATAATTGAGGTGTCATTTCTTAGTTGGACAGTTTATCCTTCAAAGGCCTTGTAAAGACAGATGGGGCTTGATTTTTAGTTTCTTAGAGTGAAGTGCTGTAGAACTCAGGGTTTGTGAGACTGTAACATAGATAAAAGCTAATAAATATCTGAGTCCAAACAAGAAATTCCATCCTGTGCATTTAATCCCAGCCCCGGCAAAAAAAATCCAGCAGAGATTCCAAAATCGATCAGCCAGGCTCCAGGTGCAGGGGCAAGAGGAAAGCTGTGTTTGACAGCATTTCTATTTGTCTCTCCACACARAAAAATATGATTAAGGCTATTAAATAAACCATTTTGTTTTTATGGGATTGTTTCCCTGGTTAGAGCTAATGCTGAGAAAACCACGAGCCTCAATTCCCACTGGGAAGCACCAGGCAGAAGCTGGTGCTGGGTGAAATTAAAGCTGCACAGGGTAAAAGGAAGAGCATTAATTTTCTTGAAGATGCTGATTTTCTTTAGATTAGGGAAATGCTTGCACACATTCATCAGTAAAAKCCAAGCAGAAAAGAGAATAGAAAACTTTGATAAGGAAAATCATCACTTAGCCCCAAAAAGGAATTTAAACCAGGAGTTTAGACATTTGAAATTACTTTCAATTCCAAACAAGAATGGAAAGCTGGAATGCTGAGGTCTCTTGTGAGCTGGAAAATGAGACATTAGGGAGCCCTGGATGAGAAAGRTTGAAATTAAATGTTTCTTTTCAACAGAATCACAGTATTTGGCTAAATACTAACATCCTTAGGCTTGAGGTGAAGCAATAGCAAAAAAATCTTTTAAAAGTTCTTGTCTCAATGAATATTTACCYTGGAAAATATCAGTGGAAGCACATTTTTTAATTACAGAAGTTTCTTTTCTCAAACATTATTCATCTGTGATTTTAAGAGGCTTTGGAGAAGGCTGGGATTTTGGAGGAGGTGTATGAATTACTGATTAACTCCACAGGAGAGCTCTGAGCTGTGAAATCTCAGGGCTGGAGAGCAGCATTTCATCAGGGCACTTGTGTCATCTTTACATCATCTGGAGGCAGGAATTACAGCAAGAAGACAAGTGGAGATGTGAGGACAGCTCTGCTGCAGGGATGTCAGTGCAGCCACAGGAAGGATTTCAGGGAACATGGACAGCACAGGGAGCTGTGAGTTGCTAAGTCCAGTGGGACAAGGGCTTGTCTTTCTCAACTCAAAGTCTTATTAGCTACATTTTTTATCATCATTTTTTGGCTTTTTTTTTTTTTTTTTAGCTAACTTTACTGGAAAGAGGAGAGGGAAAAAAGAGATACCTGAGTYCAGGCTGACAGCCAAGTGTCCATATGTTTCCCTCATGGACAGTGTGCTACTCCTCTTCTATAAATAATGCAAGAGAGCTGGCTGGGAAGAATTAGCCTGTGGCTGTTCTGTCATTCAGTGCACACAGAGCTGAGCCCTGGCTTCATTAACCTGAGCAATGGGAGAATGGGGTGTGGGATGTCAGCACAGCTGTCACTGCCACGGCGTGGCCACAGGAGGTGGCAGCAGGATTTGGGCAAATTATGCTCCCCACAGCTGGGCTGATAACACCAGCATGGAGCAACACTGAGCTGTGGGAGGAAGGGACAGCCCAGCTCCTCATTTACAGTGCATAAGATGTTATTGCCAAGGTATCACATTGGCCAGCCTGTCTGCTTTTCCCTCCYTGGGAAGCCTGCCCATCCCAGCAGCACAGCACCGTGTTTGAGCAGCTCCAGGGTGTCAGATTAAGCCATTTTCTGACCCAGACATGGGCAACTGAGAGGTGTGTGTAAAAAACTTTTGTTCCATTTTCAGTCCCATGTGAAGGGTGAGACAATACAGATGTTACAATTCACAATCAGAAGCCAACTATTTCCTAATTACAATATAAGTGTGTCACAGACATCCTTTTCACTAAAAATCCTTTCTTTAAGATTTTTTCTGCTGGAGCTGAGAAGTTCAGCAACAAGATGTAAACAATAATTATCTGCTTCTGTGGAATCAAACAGGTCAGTTCTGGATTGGCCCAGATTGGAGTGTTTTGGAGGTGATGGCCAAATCCAGGGCTGAGAACTCTTCGGACAGAGCCGGGAGAGAGCTTCGCGTGTTATTCATTCTTTCTATTTCTATTCTTAGGTAGTTAGCAGGCTTCTTAGAAACTCTCCTTATCTTTTGTCTTTTAGTATAGTTATAATGTAGTATATATATATATCATAACATAATAAATCAAGGCCTTCTGAATCATAGAGCCAATCTCGTTCTTGCCTTCACCCCTAAACTTGTGAGACAACCGTTCAAGCATAAGTTGTTTCTCTGACCTATCAGATTTTGCCAACACCATACTATAAATACCTTAAAGCCAATAATCTAAAATTACTCTTTTGGGGTCCCTAATACACATGCATCTTTCATAGTTCTATTTCTCCATATATATCTGTATTCATATTTCTTAATTACAATACATTATAAGCATTTCTTGGCCTATCAGCTTTTGCCACACCGTGCTGCAAATGCCTTAAAGCCAATCATCTAAAATTATCCCTCATGGGTCCTACTACAATGCATCTTTCATAGTTCTATTTCTCCATATATATCTATATCATCTATATCATCTATATACCATATATATCTGGTCTTTTTTGCAAGGCCATCCTCTGAAACTTGTTTCTAGCTCCATTTCTCTCTCAACAATGTCTGTCCTATTCCATGGCATTTCTAAGTCACCATTTCTTATCTCAAAGTTTGCATGCAGATGCACACTATGTGAGCCTTCTGTCAGGCTTTGAGAATTCTCTACAAATCCATTTCCCACACCAGGGCAGTGCTGGGACACGTCTGTTCAATGCTGCTTCATCTCCACACAAAGAGCATCAAACCCAACCACTGCTCACCCCAAGGGGCTGCTCCAAGGGGGCTTTTCCTTTCCATCTCTCCCCTCCTGCATTTCCCCTCTCATTTCTGTACACAAAGCCCCCAGACCCCTCCCTGCTCAGCGCTGTGATGCCAGCCTGGGGACCAGAAGCAGAATAATCACATCAGCACAGGCCTGCACCCAAATGAAGCAGTTGTAGGGATTAGCAGGGCTAATTGGCACCACACAGAGCTGCTGTCCCTGCCCTGCCTKGGSGAATGYAGCCTGGCACAGGCAGACACYGCTCAGAGCTCCCTGCTSCTGCTCCTCASGCCCTGGAGCCACGCCAAGGGCWGAGGTGCATCCCACAGAAACTTCTGGAAGAAACAGAACAGAATTTCCCTCCCTGCCACCCCCCTGCAGGAGCAACCCAGGGCAGACACTGACTGGCCCAGCTGGTCCAGACAAGGGTCTCTTCTCCTCCCCTCAAGGTGGGTCTGGGTATCCCCAACACCAGGCTCCAGGGTCCCCATGCACTAAACCTGCCTGTCCAAATTATCCTCAGCTGTGTGAGCAGGACATTTCAAGGTTTCACCAAGGTCTAGGTGGGCATTAGTGACTTTTAAAGATGCATTTGAACAACTTGAGTAACCTTTAGGGAAGCCAGTAGACACTTGAGCAGGTCACTGAASTGGAGCAACCCAAAGAAGAACCCAACAGATTTTCTGCTTCCCCTGTCATTCCTCACTGCATAACTTCACAAACAGCTCCCCAAGCTCCCTCAGGTTAAACACACCAGTTTGCATAAACACACCCTGTGGGGACTTATTTTCCAGGCTCATGTGTGCAAAATTGACAGAAAATGCCTCTAGGAGTGTGTAAAAACACTGAAACACTCAGATTCACAACAAGATCTCTGATCAGAGGGAGCTGTGAAGGCAGCCTGGAGCAGTGAGATCCTGGGCACAACCAGCCCTTGCGRGGAAGAATTTGTTCTGTACCATAGAAAGATGATTTTTGTTCTTATTTTTCTTCCTGTTCATTGTTCCCTTTCTTTCTAAATCCCTCCAGGAAACACCAGGAGTTGTGTATTAAGGGCTGCAGATGTCAAAGAATGCTCTCTGGTGCYTTTAACAGCTTCTTTATCACTTCTGAAAGGACCTGGGGTCAGCAGTCCAGACTTGGTATCTTCAAATGGTTTTTTAAAAGCAACATTTTCAMTCCAAGTATTCTTAACTCAGTATAAGCACTGTATGTGCTAGATTTCTTTTTATACAGTGGGTTGAAAGCCAGAYAATCAATGAAATAAAATAAATACACCTGACTATGATCTCCCCTGCTGTATGAGCTTATTTCAAGGARGCCAGAACTGTATTCACCCAAAAGCTGTGAAGGAGCCCAGGGATGAAACAGCTTCAGCTTTAACTCTGAAGTGTTGCTTCTTGCCTCAAATTCTGGGTAGTGAAGAAGTAGAGAGAGGTGAATGTGAGGCCAGTTTGCCAAAAGAGGTTTCAGTGATGAGTAGAGGGACTGTGGAGGAGTAAAGAGAGTGAACAGGCACTTGAGTGAGCAGAGTGGGGGAAAAGGCAGCTCTGAGTCTTGAAACAGCAGCTCTGCCTCAGGAATGGATTGGAGCTCTCTCAAGGTATAGAAATYTAGAAATAATTCCAGCAGTTTGTTTGGATTATCAGAAAGCACTCAAGGTCCTTCATCAGTTAATCTTCCACGAGCCCAGAGCAGAGGTCATCAGACAAATATATAATTGATTAAAAGTTAAGAAAGTGTGGGGATAACTGGCCAATTTCCAGAGGAGACAAAGCTGTGGTGTGCAACCATCCAGCAGCTTCCTAAGTGAGCAGGGGGAAAAGGAGTGAAGGGGAAAATGACAAAGTTTGCTGATGATGCAGAGAGATTCTGGAGAGTAAAGTCCAACAGAAACATTAAACCTGTTTGCTTCTTGATCCTSATAATATCTGAGTCTCCCAGCTAGGGCTGCACTGCCAGCAGCAAATGCTGCTCTGTGCTCACACAGACCATGCCAAGCCCTTGCCATGCAATAAATGTGCTCACATTGGCATCAAACAGCCAAGTGGGTCCCTGAACTGTGCCCTGGGCATGGCACTGGGGCTGCCAAGGCACAGCTGTGGTGGTGTTTGAGGGTCCCCAYGATGAGGGAAGAGATGAGAATCTTGACTCCATGTTTCAGAAGGATGATATATTATATTATATTATATTATATTATATTATATTATATTATATTATATTATATTATATTATATTATATTATATATGTCTATTATAGTAGTATTATATTATATTATGATTATAGTATATTTATATTTGATATACTGAGAAACTAACTGCTAAGAAAGGAAGGAGACATCAGAAGACTAGAAAGGAATGAAAATAAAAAACCTGTGACAGACTCAGAGCCTCGACACAGCTGGACCATGACTGGTCATCAAGTAAAAACAACCACATGGAACACTCAAAGATGCACCTGTTGGTAAAACATCTCCAGACCACATTCCACAGCCATCAGATAGTTATTGTTTACATMTCTTTCCCGAGGCTTCTCAGGAGAAAAATCCTAATGAAAGGATTTTCATAAAATATGTCAGTGACACAGCCATGCCAGGAGCAGCTCATGGGAAGGTCTGGCAAGGAAGGTTTGAAGAGAAAATGCTTCAAAGRGCTGGGGAGAGGTGGCACAGGTAGCAAAGGCAAAAATCTGCCCTTCCCTTCTGCCCCAGTGAAGTTCTGTCAGCTCCCACTGCTTTCTGTGCACAACTGAGGGATTTCTGTGCGCTGTGCCGAGAGGAGGAGGCACAGCCAGATGTTGCACTGGCACAGAGTCCTGCAGCATCCCTTGGATAATGGCCCAAGGGGACAGGAACTCAGCCAAGGTCACCCAGAGCCTCTTTGCAAAGAGCTCTGGGATATCTCGTTGCAGTCATTAGTGAACTGAGTCACACATTGCTAATGCAGGCTGGCAAAAGGAGCTCCAAGCCACCAAAATCCTGCAATGTTTTGCTTGCACTTAACACTGGAGGTGTTTAAAGGCTCTCAAGAYCCACCCTCCCCTGCAGCAGGTGCCCAGCCTCTCCCATTTGGGTTGAACACAGCAAAATTGCAAAGTGGGAAGAGCTTCAAGGCTCCCTGCCAGCCCCAGCCCCTGAGCCTGGCTGTTCTCACCCTCAGTGCCCCAGCCTGGAGAACCATCTSATTCCAAAAACCCTGCTCAAGACAGTGCTGGCTTTTCAGCCCTGCRAAAAACAGTGCTGGCAACATGGGAACAGCCAGGCTGTGGGTTAGCAAGGAACTGTGGAGATTTGGGTGGCAGGGACCAGGCTCCCCTCTGCCAGGGGCTCAGGAGGGGATCAGAGCAGCCTGAAGCACTCTGAGCCCACAGGGTGCTTGGGAAGCCTCCCTGCAGCTCTGAGCAAACCTTCCAGAGGCAACATCCCCTCCCTGTTCACACATGGTGGAGCCAGGGTGGCTTTGGGCACAGCCTGGGTGTGTAAGCCTGTGAAAGGATGAACTTCTTTTCACCAGAATCTCTTCATCTGCACAGCCCTGGGGTGCTGCAGCACGGGACAGGGTGCAACACAGGAGGATTAAACAGCAGAAAGCCAGAACAGCTGGAGCAGCCACTGCCAGAGACAACAGCTCTTGCTGGGGCAAGAACTGCATCCCCCAGCACCCTGAAGGGAAAGGAGAGCTGATGTGCTGGAGACACAAAAGGGAATTTCAAACCACTGCTGATTTCTGCACTGAGTGGGGCTTTTTTTATCCCTTGGGGTGTTTGTTCAATAATACAAGCGTTTGACTGTCACGGACATATTTTATGAAAAATCCTTTTGCTAGGATCTTTTCTCCTGAGAAGCTGAGAGGCCTCAGAAATGAAATGTAAACAATGATTATCTGCTGCTGTGGAATGCAACAGGTGCATCTGTGATTGGTCTCGTGTAGTTGTTTTTAATTAATGGCCAATCACAGTCCAGCTGGCTCGGACTCTCTGGTCAGTCACAAGATTTTATTATCATTCCATTCTTTTTCTTTGCTAGCCTTCTGATTAAATCCTTTCTTCTATTCTTTTAGTATAGTTTTAATATATCATTTTCTTTTAATATAATAAGATCATAAAATAATAAATCAGCCTTCTGAAACATGGAGTCAAGATTCTCATCTCTTCCCTCATCCTGGGACCCCTGTGAACACCAACACATTTGACCAGTCTGGAAAACAAAGGATGCTGTTCCCTTTGTCTCACCAATAAAACAGCTTTGACACCCCTCCCAAAACCCAAAACCCAAACTCCTCCCCATCTTCAGCCATATGAAGACCCAAAGGAGGTTCCCACCCCACTGGGAACATTCTGCTTTAAATTTAAAGACCTCCAGTTGTGCAGCACTGGTACAATAAAAATGTACCACCAGGGTATTTTGTGCTGCAGCTTCGTGTTGTTTTCATGCCATGTTCTCATGGTGACTTTTTGTGGCTGCTGCCACAAGTTTTTCAGTGCCTTGCCTGGGAAATCAGCAGAGAGAATTAAATATTTGCAGTGAGTCCAACAAGGTGCTGTGTCCACATGCACAGTGAGGTGAGAGGAGCTTTGAAGCATCCCAAGTGCTTGAGGAATAAGAGGGAAATGATCTCAGGGAGGCAAGAGGGCACTGTCAGAGCAGCTCAGCATGGATGAGACCAGGAAGTGGGGTAGTTTCAGGGTCCCTAGGATGAAGGAGGAATTGATAAATCTGACTCCATATTCTTAGAAGGATATTATATTATATTATATTATATTATATTATATTATATTATATTATATTATATTATATTATATTATATTATATTATATTATATTATATTA
>NDFG01000151.1:2720351-2742518 GCA_002167245.1 Sporophila hypoxantha
ATACAAGCGTTTGACTGTCACGGACATATTTTATGAAAAATCCTTTTGCTAGGATCTTTTCTCCTGAGAAGCTGAGAGGCCTCAGAAATGAAATGCAAACAATGATTATCTGCTGCTGTGGAATGCAACAGGTGCATCTGTGATTGGTCTCGTGTGGTTGTTTCTAATTAATGGCCAATCACAGTCAGCTGGCTCAGACAGAGCCGAGCCACAAACCTTTGTTATCATTCCTTCTTTTTCTATCCTTAGCTAGCCTTCTGAGGAAATCCTTTCTTCTATTCTTTTAGTATAGTTTTAATGTAATATATATAATAAAATAATAAATCAGCCTTCTGAAACATGGAGTCAGATCCTTGTCTCTTCCCTCATCCTCAGACCCCTGTGAACACTGCCACAGTGAGGTGGGAGCAGCCCAGCTGGGGCAGATCAAGGTTTCTCTTGCAGTGATGCAAACTCCAAATAAACTGAGTGGCACCAGAGCAGTCTGTCAGGGGCACAGGGGCATTGCCTGGGCTGCAGATGGGCTTGGCTGCACCCCCTCCTCACACCAGGGCTAGGCTGAGCCCTCAGCAACACCAAGCCCACCCTCAGCCCCCTCATCTGCTCTGGGCTTCCCACTGAGTGGGGCAGCACCTGGAAACAAAAGAGCCTCCATCAGGTAAAGTGTTCCTTTGGTCCAAAGCAAGGCAAAGAAAAGCATTTTGAGACAATCAAACATGATTTCCAGCTGTGGAACCAGGCAGCTSCTCAGTCTCCCCACTGCTTTGGAGCAGGGAATTAAGGCATTTATTCTACATTAGAGCCATTTCCAGAGGAATTTCCCTGTGACACAAAATGCCAGCAGCCACTTCCCTGGGAGGGAGGGTTTTCAAAAATGCAGGAGCAAACAATGGTGGGAAGGGACAGGGGGCAGGGGAGGGCTGCCCCCTGAGAGAAGGGAAATGAAAGAAGGAACCACAGGAGAGTGTGGCACAGGTGGAGTGCCACATCCCCAGCCAACACCCTCCAGCCTGCTCCTACATCAAAACTTCCAYCAGAGGAGCAAACCCTGCAGAGCCACCTCCCCTGTGCCCTGCAGGCTCCCCTGCTGTCCCCAGACCTTGTGCTGGTGGCACAGATGTCCCTGCAGAGAGGGGCTGGCACAGAGGAGGCAMCTGCTCCCTGTTCTTCATCCCAGGAAGGAACATTTTGGGCTAAAATACTTTATTTAAAAACTGGCACGTAGTTTTGAGTCTTTTAACTAGCACCTGTTCTTTTTGGCAGTGCTTTTAGCTGCAAGTCTTTCTTTTTCAAGGCCCCTGCACAGAGCTGTTCCCACCTGCCTGGGCAGGGAGCTCACAGCAGTGCACAGGGCACAGGAGGTTCATGAGCAAATCCCTGAGGACAGAGACCCAGCTGCTGGATTCTGAGGAGAGGAAATGTTGGATTAGGCCCTTTTCTGACTCAGAGATGGGGTAACTGAGAGGTGTTTTAAAAACTTRTATTCTGTTTTCAGTGTCATGTGAAGGGTGAGACAATACAGGTGTTATAATTCATACTATCACAATTAGAAGCCAACTATTTCTAATTACAATACATTATAAATATTTATTACCTTTTACCACACTATACTATAAATACCTTAAAACTAATCATCTAAAATTACCCCTCATAAGTCCTAGTACAAGACATATTTCATAGTTCRAGTTCTCCAAAGTATTTTGTTTTATTTACAAAACCATCCTTTGAAAGGATGGTTARTTCTAGTTCCATCTAGTTCCAAGGAAAGGAACTTATTTCTAGTTCCATTTCTCTCTCAACAATGTRTTATTCCATAGCATTTCTAAACCAACATTTCTTATCTCAAAGTTTARYTACAAATACATACTAGGTGAACCTTCTAGCAAACTTCAAGGAATTTTCTACAAATCCATTTCCCACTCACTCAAGTCACCCAGGCAGTGGGGTGACCCTGCAGCTCTCTCTGAGCACAGATTGGTACCCAGTGCCACCAGCATGGCAGGGACACCTCCATCAACTGAACCTTGAGAAGATACGACTGAGGTGTTGGGAAGGATGAAAGTTTGACAAGAAAGTTTCACAGCTATGTGTGCTTGGCAGAAAGATTTTTGAATGTAGAATCTGCGAATGAAATAGAGATGGAAGGAAGTTTTTATATAGAAAAATAATAGATGTGTAAATTGACAATTGCTGAGCCAGCATTGCTGGACAGCTAAGAAAGCAAAGGTTGTGTTGAYTTGGAAAGAGGTTTTATGACTTAGAGCAAAGGATAAGCTGACCACAAAAAAAAAAAGATGTTTTTACCAAGCAGAAAGATAGCACAGGCAAASAAGYCATGTTGATGTGGCAAGTAGAAAAAAGGTCTCAGAATTTTCCACTGCGAGAAAACTGAGAAACAACTTCTAGCTTAAACTGTAATGTACCAACTTTTGGTGATTGGAGAACGGTAACATGAATATGGTAATTACAGTAGTTATGATAGGCTATAGATAATAGTTAAGGGATAGATTGGTTGTTCTGTATTAAGATGCTCAGCAAAGAAAAGTATAYAATGCATTGTAACCAAAACCAAAGGGTCTCCAGGCCTGCCTGCAGCTGGAGCTGACAGCTGTGGGCACAGGCTCCGTGACCCCAAACTGCCCCTGGGTGCTGCTGGTGCCCTGCAAGARTCAGGGGAGCTCAGTGCAGAGCAGAGAGGGGCTGCAGCCCCAGAGGGGCTCACACAGCATCAGGAGGATCAGTTGGTGATGCTGCCACAAGGAGGAAAAAAAGGACTTTATTGTCTCCTTTGCTGTCTCCTCTGGGAAGTGAAGGCAGCACTGAGCCACCACCACTGGGAATAGAAGTTACCCATCAGAGTAAGCAAGGGCAGAAATTATGTGGGATTTCTTGTAGAAAAGCAGCTTTTTAAGGAGTATTTGAATCAGCATCTGCTTCTCCAGAGAGGGGAACCACACCAGCACCAGCTGTCACCATCCCCAGCTCCACRCCCTGTGTGCAGGATGGTAAATGCCACCAGCGAGTCCACAGTGGCACAAACCCAGTMTGGTGACATTTGCTGCTCTTTATGCACTGCCAGACAACTTTTCACACTTCATCTCTTGTCTCCTGTTTGGAGAGGGTTTGGAGAGCTCTAGCAGAAATCTTTGCTGCCAGGCTGGGGATGTGTGCTGCCCTCCATYCTGAGAAAACACCTGGGATCAGCAGCAGCTGGAAATTATGGAGCCTGACTTTTTCCTAGCAGACTTCTGGCKCCAGAGCACTTTCCTAAATTTTCTAATTCCCAGATATGAGGGCTGAGGAACATAGAATGGTGTCCCAGGAGGGTACAGGGCAGCTGTTCAGCTGAACAGAGGAGGAGAGGCTGAGGACATGGAGCCAAACTGCAAAGGAATGGTGTGGTCAGCACCAGGCAGAGCAGAGCACAAAGGTGCTGCACAGGATATTTGGGATAGAAAATAATGGCAAAGAGGCTTTTGTCTCTATTGTAGCAACAGCTTCTGGCCCATGGAAGGTGTGTCTCAGGGTGTCTGTATTCCCATGGCTTTCCTAATGATGATTTGATGGATTTCCAGGAGAATTCTGCTGTGATGTTTGCTGTTGTTATCTTGAATGCTTTGCAATAAAGAGAATTCAGTAACACAATTAAATTCACATAGCACTGGCATAAATCCTCACATCAAAGGGGAGAGAGAGTCTCTTTTGCCCTGAATTTTATAGAATAATTATGTTTACTGACTGTGCAGTAACTTCAGAAGGCTCCTGTGCAGAACTCCAGCCCTGTAGCAGTGGTTGCTGTCTGAATGACTAAACAGAGCTGTTTCATATTTTGGAGAACTCCTCTCTTCACCCAGGATTTTCTGTGCAGCTCCTACTCCTGTTACACAAGATCACAGGGGCTGCCACCCCTGTCTGTAGCTCTGACATCATCACACAAATGTTAAAACCCCTGAAACTCAGAGCACTGYGACAGTGAGCACAGTGATTGTCTTGGTTTGGAAAGCCAGGTGTCTGCTAAGGAAGGCAGGAGCCTCCCCTGAAATGGAAAATGTAAACCCCCTCCCTCCAAATTGCTATAAATTTTAAATTAAGGGGCTCTCAGGCAAAAAAAAAAAATGGGAGCAGGAATAACAGTTCTTTAATAGGGAAGAAAATAAAAGGATAAAATAAACAATGCAGTAAACCAAACCAACACTGACAGAGTCAGAACACAACCTGACACCCTGTGGGTCAGGGTGCTGGCAGCAGTCCCATTGGAATTGTGGCTCAGCCCTCCTGCAGTGTCAGGGGTGGTTCTGCTGGAGCAGGGATCCTGGAGAAAGGTGCAGTCTCTGCCTCTGAATCCAGGGGAAGAAGAGGCAGCATGCGTGTTCTTGGACAATCCAGTGCAGAAGCTTGCTGCTGGTGTTCCAGAATCTCGACGATTCTATCCAGGTCAGAATGCTTGGTCCTCCTCTGGGCTCCCATCTCCAATGCGTGTGCTGTGTTCTATCAGCCTATGCAGGACATTCAATGCTGTTATCAGCAGTGTCTCCCCTGAGAGAGGAATTGGGTGTGGAAGAGATAAGGAAACTGCCCACTGAACAGAAGCCAGCTGCCATACAGGATGGGCAATGAAACACAATTTGCTTGGCCAATCCAGGACAGTTGATCCCTGCTTTAAAAGATGGCAAATTAGGGGAAGAGAAGCAGCAAAACTGTTGGAACCCAAAATGCCAGAACTCTCAGAACTTTGGGCCGCGTAGGCAAAGCTTAGAATTTAACACAGGATTTGGTCTGAGACCTTGGAAACCTTCCAACTTTAGGTGCTAGAAGTGAGAATGTGGATTTTAGTTTAAAGCAGAGACAGGTAAGCTAAGTAAAGGAAAGTTATAGAGGTTTAAGTCGTTTAGTAAAAGCAGTTACAGTAGGTAAACAAGGAGTTTAGATGCAGTACTGGTAAGTTTGTGTGTCATAACATATTGGCTAGTATAAACTCCAACTGTAACATGCGTTCCATAAGATGAAAATATTTAATGGACTTGGCGTCAAAAAACAGATAATATCCTTGTTAGCAGTATTTTATTGGCTAATAACTCCTTAAAAGGTCTTGTAACTGAGGGTCTTGTGGCCTTCTGAGCCATGCTGTGGAGATGTGAGCTGAACTCACCCTTCCTGCCTGTGTAGAAGATAAGAAAAATAAACCTCATCATCAAAAACAATTCAGAGGTTCTGTCTCGAATTCCTTCCAAAATTCCCCATAAGTGATTTATCACACAAAACTGACCACCAACAGCCCTTTTGAGCCAGGGCTGTGAAGCTGACACTGCCCACACTGGTCTCAGACACTTCCCTAATGACTGCAGCAGGACACAGACATATGGGAGCCCAGRTTCCCCCAGTGGCAGCCCCGTGGGCACAGAGATTTCCTGATAAATGAAATCACAGGTTTCATGGTTTCTGAAAGGTTTAAGTGCCACGAAAGGAAGTATCAAGTTGGGATCCAGAGGCCTGGAAAACGGATGGATTACCCAGATGGATTACCCTTCCTGCATCCCACTACTCCTTCCTTGCCCTGGGATGGGTTAACACCAAACCAAGTGGCCCTTTGGGGACAGAGAAGTGACAGGAGTGTGGCAGTTCCAGTGTAAGTGCCTGGACAGACACCTGGACACACCTACCACGTGCTGGAGGTGCTGAGCAGAGCACCCACGTCCCCATCAGCATCCCTGCTCTCCCCAGCCCTTTGGGCCACATGCAGGCTGTAGGAAAGAGTTCAAGGACAGCAGCAGGTTGTCCCTGCTCTGCCTGGGAGGAGGACACTGCCACATCAATGCCCTCACTCCCAGTGGGAGCAAATAAAGCACTTTGCCAATGGCTTCACTCTCTGTGCCCACCCAGGGACTGTTCCTGCTCCCTGGACTCACAGAATTCACAGAATTCACAGAATCACTGGGTTGGAAGAGACCTCCAAGATCAAAAACTCCAACCCCAGCCCCAACACCTGAACTCAACCCTGGCACCCAGTGCCACATCCAGGCTTTGTTAAACACACCCAGGGATGGGGACTCCACCACCTCCCTGGGCAGCCATTCCAGAACTTTATCACCCTTCCTGTAAAAAAACTTTTTCCTGCTATCCAACCTGTATTTCCCCTGGCACAGCTTGAGGCTGTGTGCTCTGGTTGTGTCAGTGCTGCTGGAGAAAGAGCCCAGCCCCAGCTGAGCACAGGCACCTTTCAGGAGCTGTGCAGAGTGATGGGGGCAGCCCTGAGTCTCCTTTTCTCCAGGCTGAGCACCCCCAGCTCCCTCAGGGGTTCCTCACAGGGTTTGTGTTCCCTCACCAGCCTTGGTGCCCTCATCTGGATGTGCTCAAGTGTCTCAATGTCCTTCCCAAACTGAGGGGCCAGAGCTGGACACAGGGTTAAAAGGCAAAACATCCATTGTGTGGATGGGCACATGGTGGGGAAAATCCTCTGCTCCCAGTGCTGTGTTTATTTTCTCTGTTTAGTCTTCTGTTGTAATTTTTGATAAGGCTTTATCAAGCCATTTTAAAAATGTTTGAAAGGATGATTTCTCACAAGTATCACTGGGGAAAGGGAACCACCCAGCCCCTGAACAACTTCAGCAATATTTTGTTACTGCCAGCCTGAAATGTCTCAGATGCTGTGGTGTGTGACCCCACCGCACAGATTCATCTCTTCACACGCCATCCAACCCAAATAAACTTCAGCTTCGCTTTGGAATCGATCTCCAAATCAAGGAGCTCTGCCGCTCCCCTGGGCAGCCCACCCACCTCCCGCAGGAATGTCACCCTCCCGCAGGATTTTAACCCTCCCTGGCCCTCTCTCCTTCCCCAGCCGTGCTGATTTTGCTCGAGCAGCTTCAGGAGTTCAGGAATTAATTCAGGAATTCAGGAATTAATTCAGGAATTCTCCCTCTCCGTGTGCTGCACAGAGGGTGCTTTGCCTTCCACCACTCCTGCGATGCAACAACTCAAACCTCTGTGATGCCCAGAGCAGGGGAGGCAGAGCAAGCCATGCTTATCAAACCCTGCGGCTTTAAACAGGCTGCAGCAAAGCCACGCTATGCCTCACGTCACCGGGGAGCAAAAATAGCCGGCACGAGTGGAGGGAGGGGAGTGGGAGTATTAAGAGCGCCCAGATTTCAAACATACTTGGCTGGCAGCACGCTCCCTTCCTGCCCCTGCCGCTCCAGATGCGACAGAGCTCTGGGATCTCTCACTCTCTGCCCGTGAAGAAGGATTCTCTTCTTTCTGTTTTTTTCCTCTTTTTCTTTCTTTAAGTTTCAGCTTTGATTCTACTAGATAGATTATTTTTTTAATTATTATTATTATCATTATTTTCTTTCTTATAGGAAACTTCATCTGCCGGATTTAAAAGCAAGGTTTGAGCAGGAGAAATTCGTTTCTGTTTACAGCTGTACATATGCATGGTACTCCTGTGGGATGATATCGTAGAGGGGAAGGCAAGATTGGCTGGGAAAATCGCCTGGACCGTAAGATGCTTGAATGGCTGCTTGGAATAACAAGCTCTGTGTTGTGTGTGCATGTGTGTGAGTGTTTGTGTACCAGAGCAGCAGTGATGGCAACTTTAAAATGATGCAAGTGTTCCCCATTTGGCTTAATTTTCCTCTTTGGGCTCTGTCTGGAGATGGGCTGAAGTGTCTGAATGGAATTGGTGCTGTAGGGATTTTATGAATGGAGCAGAAGGCAGGTTGAGCAGAAGAGGAGCAGAGCAGGGAGATGCAGTGGGCTCAGCTCTCTCCAGCAGGAGCTGTCACTCCAGGGAACTGCACAGACAGGCACCAGCATGGCACAAATCTGCTACAAGTCCCTGGGACACCAAACGAGGCAGCTGCAAGGGGGCAGCCCCTGAGCCATGGAAATATGCTCCTGAAAATGAGCTCTCACCAGCACAGCGAGCCCAGAGCTGTGTGTGGGACCAGCTCTGGGCTCAGCTGGAGCATCCCATGCAGAGATGTTCATTTCTGTGCCCTCCTGCTGGTTGTGAGGCTGAGGGGCAGCCTGGAGAAGCTGTGTCTCCTTCATGGGAGTCACTGTCACTGCCAGCTCGGACTCCAGCACCGATAAAAGGGACAAAGGGGCAGCAGGACAGACTGGCTACACCTGCCCTACAGCAGGAGGGCACTGCACAGCACAGCAGGAGCAGGACCAGGCAGATTTGGGGGTGCAGGGTCCAAGAAATGGATCTTGATGCTGGTGAAGCTGTGGGGACCAGCCCAGAGCAGCAGTGACCTGAAGGAGCACTGCAGGACCACGCTCATCTCTCACCTGTACTCGAGGGACTGGGGTGGGAGATGGGCTCTGTGTGTTTCTTTGGTTTTTTGTATTTTTATTCCAACTTCTAAGTGAGGGAAAATCTCCCCCTGCACTGGATTATCCTCTCTTATACAGAGTTTTTTATGACATCCCTGCAGGTGGTAATGGGGAGAAGGTGAGGGAAGCCACAAAGAGGATGAAAACTGTCCATCCTCAGGGGTCASAGAGGTCACTGACAGGGRGACACKAGGGCAGCAGGGGAGGGCCTGGGACTGTGATCCTCCTGCCAAGGAGACAGTGGGAGGAAAGAGGCAAAGGAGTCAGAGCTGGTGAGGGGGGAAAGGGACACCTAACTCACTGGGAAACGCTGGAAATTCCCAGGATTAAACAAACCCAGCCTGCCCAGTGGAACAAGGCAGAGGGGAATCTTTGCCTGCTGAGCCCTAGGAGGACAAGACAGCCCAGCACTCCCCCTCCTCAGCATTTTCCAAAGAAAAAGAGACAGTCTGAGTGCTGTAAAACACGTAATGCAAATGTACTTCTGTGTGCAGTGACCTTTAGGATGGCACAGGCTTTTGGTATGCCTTAAAATCTGGGCATTTTAGCTACTTCTTCAACATTTCTCTGAGGAAGGTTTGCTGTCCTTTTGCCTACACCCAGAATGAATTCAGAGCAACACAATCCTGATTTGTGCAGTGCTGAGTCTGAGCTCAGCAGAGGCTCCCACGTACAGAGTTGCCTCACGTGTTGTCTCCCACCTCGCTGCTCAAGGCTGCTCAGGCAGGTTCACACCAGGCTCTGGCTGAAGCAGATCTGTTTTACAGACACATGGACATCTCACATGGACAGAGAGAGTGAAAAACCCTGTGTTTACAGACACAGAAATCCCACAGGGAAACTGCACTTTGCTTTATGAAGTGCCTTTTTCTCCATCACTTGAATGCTGTTTGAAACTGCAGGACAGAGGAGGAGCTTCTCATTCAAGGGAAGCTGCTCTGTGAAAACACTGCAGGAATGCTGGACTGTGAATGCATCACTAACACAGAACAGGCAATTTGGCTGCCAATGGTAAATCTAAAGTTTGTTTTCCCTTTTTCAGGGCCTTCTGCTCCTTCAGAGTTAAGAATGTGGCAAAGAGTTTTAAACAATCATGCTGATAGCTCTAAATCATTGTTATAAATTTAGGAAGGATTTTTTTTTTCTCCAGCCCTGAACTAAGGACTGAAGTAAGTGGTTCCAGTGATCCACACAACCTTTTTTGTCTCTTTTCCATGGCCACCCCTCACAGCTGGGCTCTTGTGGTGAGAGCACCAGCCCTACAAGAGTGGCCTCAGTGCCAAAGACCTTTGGTACATTCAGGCAGTGCAGATACATGCTCAGGGACAGGTAACTTCTAAATGAACTTTTGTGTTGCTCTGGCAGATTTCTAACACGTTTTTGCTGTCTTTCCTCTAGTGGAGAATGCAGATGGTCCTTGGATGAGACACTGCTGGGAAATGGTTCCACAGCTCCCCGCCGCCGCGTTTCTCAGAGCAGAGAGAACCCCCTCAGACCCCTGTGACATGAGCAAAGCCTCTGGCATTTAAACCTGGGAGGATGTCCCTAAGTGACGAGCTGGAGAGCCGCTTCTCCACCACCCCCTCCGTGGTGACAGACACAGGTGAGGACAGCGTGTTCAGAATCAGGCCCAACATCTCCACCAACGGCACCGGGGACGGCGCGTGGGCGGCCGGCTCCACGGAGGACATGGTGGCCATCTGCACCATCGGGGCCATCCTGTCCCTCATGTGCGTGGTTGGGGTGACAGGCAACGTCTACACCCTGCTGGTGATGTGCCACTACCTGCGATCCTCTGCCTCCATGTACATCTACATCATCAACCTGGCGCTGGCCGACCTGCTCTACCTCCTCACCATCCCCTTCATCGTCGGCACCTACTTCATCCAGAAGTGGCACTTTGGGGACGTTGGCTGCCGCATCCTGTTCAGCCTGGACTTCCTCACCATGCACGCCAGCATCTTCACCCTCACGGTGATGAGCACGGAGCGCTACCTGGCCGTGCTGAAGCCCCTGGACACGGTGAAGAGGTCCAAGAGCTACCGCAAGGCCATTGCCGTGGTGATCTGGCTGGTGTCACTGCTGCTCACCCTGCCCATGCTCATCATGATCCAGCTGGTGCAAAGGGACAACAAAAGCATCTGCCTGCCCACCTGGAGCAAGCTGTCCTACAAAGTCTATCTCACCATCCTTTTTGGCACCAGCATCGTGGGCCCTGGGGTGGTCATTGGCTACCTTTACATCCGCCTGGCCAAGATTTACTGGGTGTCCCAGACTGCTTCCTTCAAGCAGACCAAGAGGCTGCCCAACCAGAAGGTGCTCTACTTAATCTTCACCATAGTGCTGGTCTTCTGGGCTTGCTTCTTGCCTTTCTGGATATGGCAGCTCCTCTTCCAGTATTATGAATCCTTCCCTTTATCTCCCAAGGTGATGAAGAACATTAATTACCTGACAACCTGCCTGACCTACAGCAACAGCTGCATCAACCCCTTCCTCTARACCCTGCTCACCAAAAACTACAGGGAGTACCTGAAGAACAGGCAGAGGTCCCTCAGCAGCAGCAGTGGGTACTTCCAGAGGAGGAATCGTTTCCAGAGGATTTCAGGGAGATCCCTGTCCACCAGCAGCCAGCACTGCACAGAGACTTACGTCCTTGCTCACGCTCCTCTGGGAAACAGCAGTGCCTGAAGGTAAAATACATCTCCAAGAACAATCAATACTGACTTCAATGTTGCTTTGATTTAAAGTGCACGTTGTGCAGGCCAAGCCTTGGCAGTGCACATATTTAGTCCAGAGGCTGTGCTGTGTGTCTGTTCTCATTTCTCCAGTGCCACTGATTTGATGCTAGCAGCACTCAGCTGAACATCTATCTAAATAGCCTTTCACTTTTTATCTTTATATTTTATAGTGTATGTCTCCTCAAGTAGCCATCAATAATGAAAGCCCACAACAGGGCCATGATTTTTAATAGTATCAGCTGTCTCACAACGTTTAAAATTATGTTACCCCATGAATGGCTGTAGTTTGCTCTTTTTTTCTTCAGCAGTAGTGCTAAATTTGTAGTTGTATGAGGACTGAAGACAATGAAATAAAGAAAAAGCAGCTGATGTTTGTGAAACTCCATGCAGTTTTGCATTTGGGGTAGCAGTGGACAAGGTGGATGAGGCATATCCAGGGTTGCTTGTCCTGGTTTGGGTGATGCTCACACTTATTGTGCACTCCTGTCTGTGCACTGGGCTGGATTCTCCAGTCACACAGGTGTGTGCAGTGGAGTTGCACGATGGTCCTTGTCAGCAGCACAGGCTTCCCATGACAGTGCCACAGGCAGGGAACACTCAGCACGTCCAAACACCCATGAGGAGCAGCATCATCTGTCCTGGGCAAGCATTTCCACCTTCTGCCCTCCTCCAAGCAGGAATTGGGCACCTCTGATGTGGCTGTCTGTCCTCAGGGCATCTGCTGGCAAACTGCAACATCCAGCCTGAAGCACCAGACCTCCAAGTCCAGGAGGAAAGGACAGAGGGAGAGGAGGGAGTTGAGGAGATGTGATTTTCCCCAGGCAAAGCAATGTTCTCTGAAGTGCTTAATACTCCCAGTTATAAAAGTGCTGGTTCTTGGTCAGGGAGACAACTTGTTCCCTTCACTGGAAGTGATTTTGCCTTTCTGCTACAAAAACATAGTCCTGCTTACACCAATATTACAGTGCCTGTCCTGGCTTTCCCAAATGATGAGACATCATTAGAATAAATATATAATCTGTGATGTCTGGAACTTCCCCAGTGAGTCTAAAATACCTTCTCTGGGATGCTGCCAACATCCCTACAGGAGTCCTCTGCTTGCAGCAGCCCTGCTTGCTCATTAGCAGGGATATGAGCATGCAATGCCAACGCAGCCAGATACAGAATTAGAACCAAATGAATTCTGAGCAGCAAACTCAGAACTGCAGTGTGAAATCCCTCTGGCAGTGAGCTCTGTTTGCTTAGACTGAGCCTGAATTCAGAATTTAAACATCTATTCCCCTTCAAGGTGTTGAAACGGTCACAGGGAAAGATCTGCATGCAGGCTCCCTGGGGAATACACTTGGACAAGTCATTGTCTTCCATGCATGGGCTTGAAGTTTGTTATGAATGGGGGAAGGTTCACACATGAGAGAGGGCTCTGGTGCATGCAGTTCTGCTGCTGAACTGCTGCAGGAACTGGAAGGGGCCTTGATTCATTCCCAGCCCTCTCCACACACCCCATCAGCAGTGCTCCTGGGGTCAGGGTGCTTTACCTGCAGCCTGCTTGCTGTGCACTGTGCCAGCAGCTCCCACTTCAGGATCAGCCCCTTCCTGATCCCAGAGAATTCACAGAATTCACAGAATTACTAGGTTTTGAAGAAACCTTCAGGATCATTGAGTCCAACCCATGCCCCAACACCTCAACTGAACCCTTGGCACCCAGTGCCACATCCAGGCTTTGTTAAACACACCCAGGGATGGGGACTCCACCACCTCCCTGGGCAGCCACCCCAGAACTTTATCACCCTTTCTGTAAAACACTTTTTCCTGCTATCCAACCTATATTTCCCTTGGTGCAGCTTGAGACTGTGTCTCTTGAGGGGCAGGAATACCACAGATTGGGTAATTTCCTGTGCTGGAAACTTGTTAGCTTTCACACCATCTCAGCTTGGAGACACATCAGTGAGAGCCCATTAGAGAGAGTGAAGCACCTTCAACCCTCTGTGAGGGAGTGGGAGCCCATGGATGGGGTGAGGAGGTTTGTTATGGAATCAAAGATTGGAAGGGACCTTCAGGACTGAGTCCAGCCATTACCATTATCCATGACCATTAACCCCTACCACATTAACCATTACCATTAACCAGCACCACATTACCCATTCCCATTAACCACCACCACATTAACCATTCCCATTAACGATTACCATTAACCACCACCACCACCACCACCACATTAACTATTCCCATTAATCACCACCACATTACCATTAACCATTCCCATTAACCACCACCACATTACCCATTACCATTACCCATTCCCATTAACCACCACCACATTAACCATTCCCATTAACCATTACCATTAACCCCACCACATTACCATTAACCACCACCACACCATTAACCAGCACCACATTAACCATTACCATTAACCCCACCACATTACCCATTCCCATTAACCACCACCACATTACCATTACCCATTCCCATTAACCACCACCACCACATTACCCATTCCCATTAACCACCACCACAGTACCCATTACCATTAACCATTCCCATTAACCACCACCACATTAACCATCACCATTACCAGCAGCACCTCGTTCACCACGTGTCCCCCAGTGCCACATGCACTGTACACATCTTGGACACTTCCAAGGATCCAAGCATGGTGATTCCACACCTCCTTGGGCAGCCTGTTCCAATGCCTGACCTCCCCTACATGGAAGAATTTTTCCTAATATCCAATTTAATTTCCTGAACCTATTTTTTCACTTATATAGTCAGGGGTTTAACATGAGTCAGAATGTAAAGTTTAGCCTCCTTTTTTATTTCCTTTCAAATGGCAGTTTTAGCTTCTCCTTGCCCAGGAAGAGCCAGACAAGCTCAGGATGAGCAGTTCCCATGGTTGTGATGGAAAGCTACTGCAGCCTGAGCCTTTAGAAAGCACTGTCCATCTTGCCTAAAATCAGACAGTCAAAGTGACAGTTGGTTTGCAAATCTCAGCTCATCCAGGCCTCACCCACCCATGCAGACAGTGCAGAAGCTACTGAAAGATATTGGAGCAGATCTGCCTTCCATTATTCAGTCTGACCCCTTCACCCTCAGCAGCTCTGCTCTGATTCTCTTCTCCAAACCCTCCCAAAGCAATCCATCTCACAGAAAAGCTTTGCAAAATGCCCTTCATGGCTCGGGCAGTGCAGGGAGCACCCTGAAAGCACCCCGAGCAGTGTGTTGAAGGCACAAGGCCARGRCAGAGYTCAGGGAAAYGAGCTGGAAACAGGAGCTTCCCTGTTTCCCTGGAAGGACACACAGCCTCAGCCCTTCTCCTTTGGAGCTTGTGCTGTCTCAGCAGGGGCTGGGGATGTGTTTGTCAAACCAGCACAACAAAGCCAAGAGAAAAGGCACCCCCAGGTCAGGGACTGGCTGTGGGTGATGCTCCTGTCAGTGCTGGGTCATCTCTGAATGATGAGATGTTTCATTCATTTCCCTTCCCACCCCAGGCTGGAGTTGGTTTTTGCTCCTTCAAGCACTCACCTCCTTCAGCACCCAGCTCAGGCAGCAATAAGGGAACAGCAATCCAAGCCTGCAGCGACAAGCGAGGCTCTGAGCGCTTCCCAAGCAGCTGAGTCCCAGCCCTGCATCCCAAACTAACTCTACAAAGCACCAGCCCTGCTCAGACAGCACCAGGGAGCTGCTCTCTGCCTGAAAGCAAAGAGCAGCTCAGCCCCCAGAGCCTGCTGAATATTAACAGGGAGCAGGAGCAGCAGAGAGAGCCAAAGAAGGAACTGCCTCCTCCAAGACACAGATTAATTGTGTGCTTAGTGATAGCTGCAAAATTATTGTGCCCTGCTTATTCCTCCTTGCACAAACCTATCATCAGTCAAAGACCCAAGGGCAGCCCTTTGCATAAATTAAATCTGAAATTGGTGTGAAAGAGGAGTGTCTATACCTGTGGCTGTGTGMGGTGATGTTTGCAGGGGTCCCAGGARGAGGGAAGAGATGAGAATCTTGACTCCATGTTTCAGAAYYCTGWTTTATTATTTTATGATATAWATTKTYTTAAAAGAAAATWYTATARTAAAACTATACTAAAKGAATAGAAGAAAGGATTTRATCAGAAGGCTTGAAAGGGATAGAAAGGAATGATAATAAAATRTTGTGACTGCTCACAGCCTCGACACAGGTGGCTGTCATTGGTCATCAAGTAAAAYCAATTTCACYTGCTYGGTAAACAATTCTCCAAATCACATTCCAAAGCAGCAAAACATGGGGAAYRTGAAGCTTCTCAGCTTCTCAGGAGAAAAGATCCTAACAAAAGGATTTTRCATAAAATYTATCTGTGACAGCTGTGGGCTTGCACAGCTCAGACCTGGCTCTCTTTGTTCATTTTTCCCTGTGGGGTAAGGCCAGCAGTTCTGTCATGATCCCAAATCCTTAAGTCCCCCCATCTCTGAGGTGTTTGATGCCCCACAGGCTGCAATCACCAGCTGAACTCCAGATAGCAGAAGCCAAAACACCAATTTTTGCCCATTTAAGCCAGGAAGCATTAACAATGTCTCAAAACTCATAGAAAGTGTAGTTGTAAATACTCCAAAGTCTTCCAAAGGGCCAGATCAGTGCTCCTACAGCTAGGAAAGGCCAGGTACCCACTCTGGTGGCTGAAACAGGCAGCAAAGTACAGCTGGGGCCAGGCACTGCTCTCAGCTTTGGTCTTTGCCAGCAAAGGATGACGTCTATGTTTACCCAAATTATTTGCAAATCCACCCAGAAATTCAAGAATCCTTCTCAAAATTCTTTTKTTTCTTCTTTTCCCAAATTCTGAATTGTCTCCTTTCAGCCTTTAGGAGGCAAAACAGCACAATTCCTCACTTCAGGATGAAGCTTTACCCATCAGTTTGCTTACACTTAATTTTAAAAAGCCTTTTTCCATTTTGTTCAGACCACAGGACTTTTGTAAAGGTCCAAGCAGGAAAGCAGAGAGCAGCTGTGCAAACCCTGCCTGGACAGGGTGGTACCCACCAAGCTGCCACCCCTGCCCAATCCCCACTGCCACAGGCACAAAGCTGCCTCCTCACCTCTGCTGGACTCTGGTTGGAGCTCAGTTTGAGCCCCCTCCTTGCTCCTGCAGCACCGTGAGTGCCAGGCCACCCTCTGCTGCCACTGTCCCACCTCCCTGCTGGGACACAGCCAGTGCAGAGCTCCTCAGCCTCCAAGCAGCCAGGAAAACCTCAGCACGAGCTCCCAGACAGGATCTGGGCAATATTATGCACATTTTGGTTCACTTACAGCTCAAGATGGGCCAGGTTGGCTGGGTGGGAGATGGGATTTCTGGAGCACTGTGGCTCTTGGTCAGCAGCTCAGTGATTACCTGTCACGGATGTATTTTATGAAAAATCCTTTTGCCAGGATTTTTTCTCCTGAGAAGCTGAGAGGCCTCAGAAATGAAATGTAAACAATGGTTATCTGCTGCTGTGGAATGCAACAGGTGCATCTGTGATTGGTCCCATGTGGTTGTTTTTAATTAATGGCCAATCACAGTCCAACTGGCTCAGACTCTCTGGTCAGTCACAAGATTTTATTGTCATTCCTTTCTATTCCTTTCAAGCCTTCTGATAAAATCCTTTATTCTTTTAGTATAGTTTTAATATATCATTTTCTTTTAATATAATATATATCATAAAATAATAAATCAGCCTTCTAAAACATGGAGTTAAGATTCTCATCTCTACCCTCACCCTGGGACCCCTGTGAACACCACCACATTTGGTGACCCCGAGGGAAGAAAAATTCCACATTTGGTGAGCCCCCAGAGGAACATTGCCACAATTACCCCACAGGGCCAGGGGGTGAGGGCTGTGTGACAATGTGTGACAATGTGTGACAGTGTGACAATCTCCAGATTGTCAGGATGTTAGATTAAGCCCTTTTCTGACTTTGAGATGGGCAACTGAGAGGTGTTTTAAAAAATTTTATTCCACTTTAGGTTTTATGTCAAGAGTGAGAAAATACAGAAGTTATAATTCATGCCATCACAATCAAAAGCCAACTATTTCTTCATTATAGTACATTATAAGTGTTTCTTAACCTATCAGTTTTAACCACACCATGTTATAAATACTTTAAAACCAATAATCTAAAATTATTCCTCTTAAGTCTTACTACAATAAATCTTTCATAGTTCRATTTCTCCYAAGCATCTAATCTTATTTACAAGACCATCTTTTGAAAGTTATTTCTAATTCCWRTTCTCTCTCTACAATGTCTATCCTACTCTATAACATTTCMAAATCAACATTCCTTATCTCAAAARTTACACACAAATACATACTATATAAGCCTTCTATCAAGCTTTAAAAATTCTSTACAAACRCATTTCCCACATCAGGTGATTCCTTTCATTTCTCTGGGGTGTGTGCTCAGAAACTTCTCCATTCAGTGTTTGCTCCAGGACATTAAAAGGAGAGGCTGAGCAGAGAGCTTGGAGAGCAAATCCAGCCCTTGGCAGAGCTGCCTAGGAAAAAACCATTCCTGCTGCCAGTGCTGCCCCAAGGGCATCTGCTGTGGCTGCCACACCAGGATGTCTCCACTGAAATGATCTGGCTGGTCTGGGCATTTTTCTTTCTCAAAATGCACAATTAAACCCTGAGACCTCCACACAGCCACTGCTCCTTCTCCAGATCAAACTCCAGCTGTATGAAGTGAAGAATTAATTGAAAAACAAATATTAGACCTTGTCTTGTGCTTGGCAGCTTTGCTTTAAAGTGACATTTGGGCACACTGAATGTTGTCCTGTGCAGCCCTGGAGCCAGGCCAGCTCTCCAGGGAGATCTTTGCCATCTATTTACGGCACAAGCTGCCGTATCCTGGAAAAAAGTGTCAGTTCTAAATCATTCTGATCGCTTTTGCACCTCCAAAATGAGCATCTTATCTGCAAGTCCTGCTTAGACCTGATTTTCAGCTGAGGATGCTGATCCAGGCACATCAGAAGTGTGGTGGAATCAAGAGCAAGAGCACAGAATGAATTATGCTGCCAGAATATAGAGGTATATTTGAAAGTGGGCTGGAAATGGCAAGGCAGAGGAAAAGCAGGTGATTTTTTGCTGACTCTCAGTTTTTCAGTGTAGTAAAAATGAAAATTCACTACAAACATTGCAGAAAAAGAAAATCCCTCATCTCTGAGTGAAGGCTGAGCAGCAGATAAATCCAAAGCAGCAGATAAATCCAAATTTCATTCTGGCTTCCCAGGAATAAACACCCCACCAACATACTCAAATATCAGGGAATCCACCTGTCAAAAATCAGAGTTTTCTCTGCACACTGAAGGCTTGTTGCTAAATCCACTTTTCCCAAACATTTATCACCTGTGAAGCCATCTGTCTGTGAGGAAAGCACATGTTTTTGCCAAAAGGGAAAGTGTGAATATCACAATTTGTGTTTCAAAGACCAAACCACTCAAGCATGCATAATTTCAGCTGTTATTAGCTTCAATTACATGTCAAGTAGATGCTGTTATTAGCTCAAAGCTGTCTAGGAAGATGAAAAAATAGCACAATAAGTGCAAATATATGACAAAAATCAGTGAAATGACCTGCCTCAGTGGTAGAGTGGAACATCCCCTGGCACAGGGGCAGACAGGACAGGATTTGCCACACCAACTGTTGCAACCATCCCTGGCCAATTCTGGCATCTCCCTTTCACAGATATCCTGGAGGTCCCATAACAGAGTTAATTCATTGGCATCAATGCAGTTCCAGCCACAAAACATCCAAAATCTTTTTTTGTTTTTTTCAGGTGTGCTAAAGGCAGCACGAGGGGTGCACCCACCAATGGACAGATCCTCAAAATAAATTAATCCATAAGGATTAATTTATTTTGAGGATCTTGTGGATCTTTTGAGGCTCTTTCTTTCTTGTGGGAAAGAAAGGGAATGACAGGAGTGAGGTGTGAGCATCACTAAGGAAATTCTTTGAACCCTATGGACACGAGAATCGAATATTGTGACAAAGGTTTCTAATTCTTAATCACTACTTCACAAAGGGGAGAAAAAATCTTAAAAGGAGGGAGGTTTCATCCATACCCCAGTGGCAACAGGCACCCACATGCTTTGGGAATTAAAGTAGCAGCACTCCTTCCAAGGCTTTCCTTTCCATACTGAATTTGGTGCCCAAATCTGAGCACACTGGGCAGCAGAACTGCACTTTGGCTTTTTCTGTGTTTGTTGTTTATTTGTGGAACACAACAGGAAACACAGGCAGCAAAGCCTCCTGCTGATTGCTTACTTCAGTTCATGGCTTGCTGCTCAGAGGAGAGTGTAACATAATTAATTCATTAACTGCAAACGTTCTACAAACAGAATTGCTCTGTGTTTATGTGAACTGCAAAATGTTTATGTGAAGCTGTGTTTATGTGAATCACTCTGGTCCTCTCTGGTATCCTCAGAGGAGAATTTCCTTCAGGATCCAGAACAGGGACTGTGGAGAGCTCAGTTCTGAGCACAAGGCTCCGGGTGCCACTGATGCCTCAGGTTTGGCTTTTATATTTTTCAGATTCTGTGCTGCTTTAGTGTGTGGGTCTGAGCTTCACATCAGGGGATGSTGAGCTCTGTGCACAGAGCAGGGAMACAAAACAATTCCTGCTCCAGCTGGGGACCAAGGACAAATGATCCAAATCTCAGGCCCKAGAGCACAAAAAACGCGGGCTGGAGAGAGAAAAACAAGGCTGGGACTTCATYYSCTAAAGCTGGAATTGGARAARTAACTCCAATATGCAYATGGAGCAGAACTGATCAAAGMGAGAGACCCRGTGAGCAGTCGTGCATTTTGTGACCATTTTGGTTCATCTTGGGTTCATCTTGGGCTCTTGTGCTGCCCAAGGTGGATCCATGGAGGAGATCCATTTAATAAATCCCTACTTTATTCTTAAACTCTGCCCAGCCTCTGCTCCATCTCAGCCTTCACAAGGCATCGCCAGCAGCCCCAGCAGCCTCTGACCCAGGTTCCCTCCCAGGTCCCCTCCCTGGGCTCAGAGGTTCTCCATCCCAGCCACTCCACCTGGGAGCTGCTGGATCCCTCCTCAGAGCAGCATCTCCACTGAAGCCCAGTGAGGAAAACATCCTCAGGTAGTTTGGGAACACTTTGGAAAAGCTGGAGAGGAGCAAGGCAGGGGCAGAGCACCAGGTGGGGCCCACCTGGCATCGGCTGAAATGTGCAGGGAGCCCAAGGAAAAGAAAGTCTGAATGTGAGGAATATGGGCCAAACCACACAGGGAGCCCAGGACTGAGACATTCAGACTGAGATTTCTGGAAGAAATACATATTTAATTTTGCACAGAGCCTGTCTATCCAGTTTTCAGCTGAGGTTATTAATTTCTTATTTCATGCCGATTAAGCTTTCCAAGGAAAAGCTACAAGTCTCTAAACAATAAAAGCAGGTTTGTTTGGTTTGTTTCCACTGGACTCAATGCAGTTGTAACAATTTATACTACAAATAAACACCAAAGTCAAACCCAAAAACACCCCAAACATTTTTGACCCCCCGAGTCCAGGAAATCTGCATTTCAGCTGCCCACATGCGTAACAGGGAAGATCTCAAATGATCCCATGACCAGTGACTCCATTTACTAGGACTTGAAATATTCACAAGTGAGACCTACCCCATCACATCAGAATCTCTGCAAAACCATTGAAGTGAGGTGGAATTTCCAAAGTTTCCCAGTCCTTGGAGTATCAGAGAATGGTGAATTTCCTCTCTTTAAGGGCGGCCTGTGCAGTTTCAGCCTCCTCCTCCTCCATGGCTGGGTTTCAGTACAGCAGCTTTGGCCATCTGGCTTCATTAGAACATCATCCCTGGCTTCTTTGTGATGGACCAAAAATAGTAAAAGCAGTTTCCCTTTTGGCATTTAGCAAGCCAACTGGTGGGTTGATTAAGATTTAGTTTAGCTAATTAAGGAAGAGAACATTTTTGTAAGCTGCTTGATTTGTTTTCTGCTGCCTAAAACTTCTTCCTTGCTTTGAAACCTGTGTCTGGAAAGATCTGCTGCTGGGCCAACCTGCCTCAGAGCAAACCCTGAGGCAAACACCAAATGCTGCCACACTCCTGCACTTCAGCAAGGAAGGAGCTTTAATTTATGCCATCCCTGATTAATGGATTAATGGAGCTGAAACTTAATTACCTCTTTGAGAAAACAACCAGAACCAGCAGGATTTTGGACACTCATGCAGATCAAACTGAAGTTGTTCTTTATGGCTGTCTTGCCCAGGGAGGTTGGGCATGTTCTGTGCCCAGCTGGGCTCCATCCCACCCATGGAGCTCCCACCCTCAGGCTCCCTGCCCAGGTTAAAGGAAAAAATGACTGCAGTGCATGGAGCGGCTGTGATCAGCCAGCAGAGGCCTAAAAGGCTCTTTTTCCACTCTGCAGGAACACCAAAATATTAAAATCCTTGACCAAAAAGAGAAACCCACAGGCTCCCAAGCCCAGGTTTACCGTGATTGAGGATGGTCTTGCACAGTTTAAGAATCATAAATACCTGCTTTAAACATTTCCTTGGAGGAAAAGAACCTTCTCAAAGGTCATGAAAAGCAAAAGATTAACTTGTATCCCCACACCTGAAGAACAAAACACCCTTCTCATGAGCAGGAGGTGGTGATTGCACCCTTCCCACATGAAGAATTCACAGAATTCACAGAATGACCAGGTTGGAAGATATTGAATTTGCAGGGAGCCCCCAACGAGGGGAGAGAATGATGCATCTGACTCCATCTTATCAGAAGGCTAATTAATTACTTTATTATACTATATTATTGTATACTATATTACTTTATGTTACATTACATCTAAACTGAATCTGCCAAGCACTCAACTCTGCACACAACTGCACAGAATCTCGTGACTCTCAGCCCACAGTCCCAACACACACACACACACCCCTGGCCCTGACAGGCCAAGGAAACAAAACACCATCACTTTGGGCAAACAATCTCCACATTGCATTCTACTTTTGCACAAACACAGGCACAGCAAATGAGATAAAAATATTCTTGGGAAGAATTGTGCCTTGCTTTTCTCTGTGAAGAGAAATGTGGGGCTACTCACTTGGCCCTGACAG
>NDFG01000152.1:62808-78148 GCA_002167245.1 Sporophila hypoxantha
CCATCTGAGAGAGTATTGGGAGTTCTCACCAACCATGTCCAGGATTTCATGGCTCAGACCAAAGGGTGCTGAGCTCAGGGTTTGGGGTGATTCCCCTTGGGGAATAGGCCTGGAAGGGGCTTTGGTCGCAGGGAAATTTTGGCTGCTCCCATCTGGAGTGTCGCAGGCCAGGTTGGAGCAACCTGGGATAGGGAGAAAGTGTGGGTAGCTGCTGAATCCCTTTCCAACCCAGAGCGTTCCAGAATTCTCTGTGCTGGTTTGGGTGGGATATTGGGAATAAACACCTTCTCTGGTATGGGGGCTTGGGATGGAATTCCCGAGAGGAGCTGTGGCTGCTCCATCCCTGGGATTGTCCCGGCCAGGTTGGAAGCAACCTGGGATAGGGAGAGTGGTGGAGCTGCTGAATCCCTTCCAAGCCAAACCAGTCCAGGATTTATGGGCTCAGAACCAGTGGTGAGTCAGGTTTGGGGTCTTCCCTTGGGATGCCTGGAATGGGCTTGTCCAGGGAAAATTTGGCTGTTCCATCCTTGGAAGTGTCCCCGGCCAGGTTCAGCCAACGCTGCAGTAGGGAGAAGTGTGAGGCTTCCAACACAAACCAGGTCTAGGATTCCTGGGCTGGCTTTGGTGGGATATTGGGAATAAATCGCATCCATGGGAGGGACTGGAATAGAATCCAGAGGGAGCTGTGGCTGCTCCATCCTTGGGATTGTCCCAGGCCAGGTTGGAGGCAACGCTAGGGTAGGGGGAAGTGTGGGAGGCTTCCAAGCCAAACCAGTCCAGGATTTCATGGGCTCAGAAACCAAGTGGTGAGTCAGGGTTTGGGTCATTCCCTTGGGAGCAGGGCCTGGAAGGAGCTTGTCCAGGGAAATTTTGGCTGTTCTTCTTGGAAGTGTTCCAGCCAGGTTCAGCAACCTGCAGTAGGGAGAAAGTGGTGGAGCTTCCAATCCCAGAGCGTTCCAGAATTCTCTGTGCTGGTTTGGTTGGATATTTTGGGAATAAATCTTCTGGCTGGGGCTGGGATGGAATTCCCAGAGGAGCTGTGGCTGGCTCCATCCCTGGAAGTGAGTGTGGGGTGTGGTTGTTGGGGTTGTGTCCCAGGCCAGGTTAGCACCTGGGGTAGGGAGAAGTGTGGACTTCCAACCAACCAGTTCCCTAGGATTTCATGGCTCAGAACCAGTTATGAGTCCAGGGTTTGGGGTCATTCCCTTGGGAATAAGCCTCTGGAATGGGTTTGTCCAGGGAAATTGACTGTTCATCCGCTGGAAGTGCCCCAGGCCAATTTAGCTGCTTTGAATGGGATTTTCCTTGATTTTTTGGTGCTGTTATAGATTTTCCTCAATTTTTTAATGCCTTTAATGGGATTTTTCCTCAATTTTTTTAATGCTTTTTATTGTATTTCAACAAGATTGGCAGATCCACAAAAATAATTCAGGTTGGAAAACCCTCCAGATCCCAATTCCAGCCTTTCCAACTTTCTCCCTTGCCCATCTATATTTTAAACCCCCTCCAGGATTTAATTCCTCAAAAATTCCAGGAATCCAGTGCTGTTTGGTTTATATTAAAACTGCTTTTTTAATGATTTTTTCCAGGAAAACTGGAGTGCTTTTTGCACCCCTGATTTTCAAGGAGTTTGGATGAAAATGTGGAATATGAGGAGAGGGAAATCAGAATTTGACATTGAGGATGAGGATAAGAGCGAGCCAGAGCAGACCAGGTGCTGCCAAAAAAATTCTGCCAAAATTCCCCAAAAGTTCCCAGCAAAAATTCCAAAAATTCACAAAAAATTCTGCAAAAATTCCCAAAAAATTCCGCAAAAAGTTCTCCAAAAATCTCAAGGGAATTCCCAACCTCCTGGATTCTCTTGGCCACGTGTGGTGCCCAAAAATCCAGGAGAAAAAAAAAACAATCCTGGAGATGTGAAAAAATTAATGGGAATGAGAATTATTCTCGTTAATTACCTGTCTTTAAACGCACTTCCCAGTAATTTATATTAATTGGATTTTAACAATATTTTAATATTAATTATTTAGGGTTTTTTCTGCTTTAAAGGAAAATATTTTTAGGTTTTTGTTATTGTGCTTTACTAGGAGATTATTTTAGGATATTGGCTTTTTAAAAGGAAATATTTTAAGATTTTTTTTGTGCTTTAATAGAAATATTTTAGATTTGTTTTCTCCTTTAAAATAGGAAATATTTTAGGGTTTTTGTGCTTTTAATATGAGTTACTTAGGTTTGTTTGTTGGTTTTATTAAGAAATATTTTTAGATTTTGTTTTTTTCCCCCCTTCGCTTAATAGGAAATATGTAGGGGGTCTTGGGGTGCTTTAATATTGAAGTTACTTTAGGTTTTGGGTTGTGGTTTTATTTAAGAAATATTTTAGATTTGTTTTTCTCCTTTAATAGGACAATATTTTAGGGTTTTTGTGCTTTATATGAGTTACTTTAGTTTTGGGTTGTGTTTTATTAAGAAATATTAAGATCTATTTTTTGCTTTTAAATAGGAAATATTTAAGTTTGTTTCTGGCTTTAATTTGAATTATTTTAAGCTGTTTTGTGCTATAATAGGAAATACTTTAGATTTGATTTTTGCTTTAATAGGAAACATTTAACAGTTTGTTTTGTGTTTAATTAAGAATTATTTTAGGCTGCGTTTTGTGCCATAGTAGGAAATATTTAGTGGGGTTTTTAGGGTTTTTTCCACTGCTGTGACAGGAAATTGCTCCAGGTTAATTTTTTGCTGGTAGCAGGAGCACTCCAGGTGTTTTTCCTGCTTTAATTCCTCGTTTTCCCTGGTCCCAGGTGAAGATGCTGAGGAGGATGAGGAGGTGGAAGACGTGACCAGCGTGATCCCTCCGCTGCCTTCTGCAGCAGGTGCCAGGGCCTGGAGTAACCCCTGGAACGGAACATCGTTAATGAGGCACTAATTAACCTCCACAGAACCTTCCTTTATACACCACAACAATTCCTTCTGGAAACAGCGACATTCCCTTTAAACATTCCCTTTATAAACGGCACAAAATTCCCATTACAAAACCCAAAATTCCCCTTCCAAACCCCACCACCCCATGTGCTAACCCTTTACAAAACCCAAAAATTCCCATTTAAAAACTCCGAAAAATTCCTATTCCAAACCTCACCCTCCCACCCCAATACCCACCATCCCCACATCAAAAATTCCGTTCAACCCAAAATTCCTGTTACAAACCCGCAAATTCCCATCCCAAGTCCTCACCATCCCCACTCCAAGACACTGTTTTCCAAAACGCCCAAAATTCCCATCCAAACCCCAAAATTCCGCATCCCAAACCCATTCCAAACGTCCGTCAAATTCCCAAACCCCAAACACCATTCCAAGCCCCCATTACAAACCCCAAAATTCCCCATTCCAAACCCAAACCCATCCCAAATCCCAAATTCCCATCCAAGCCCTGTTTTTCAAACCCCCACAAACTCCATTACAAACCCCACTCACATCCCACACAAACCCCAAATCCCATTCCAAACCCCAAATTCCCATCCCAAACACTCATTTCCAAGGCCACATTCCAAATCCCCAAATTCCCATTCCAAACCCCCCACTCCGAACCTCCCATTCCCCACTCGCCAAACCCCAAAATTCCGTTTATAAACCATGACAATTCCTTTTTTTATAACATTCCCTCTATAAAACACAAAATTCCCTTTTAAGCTATTCCTCTTTAAAAAAGACAACATCTCCATTACAAACCCCTTTAAAAACCCAATATTCCTGTTGAAAACCGCAAAATCCCCGTTAAGCAAACCCCTTTTAAAAACCCAGTATTCCATTGCAAAACCCAAAATCCTGTTACAAACCCCTTTAAAAACCCCAATATTCCCATTGCAAAACCCAAATCCCGTAACACAAACACCGTTTAAAAACCCAATATTCCCGTGCAAAACCCAAAATCCCATTCCAAAGCCTTTCAAAAGCCGGCGGAATTCCCTGTCAGAAAACCCGAAATTTCCATTCCCGGAACCCCACTATCCCAACCACCAAAAACCCTGTTCCAACCCCACCACCAAACCCACCATCTCTTCCAAACCTCATCCCAAACCCCATAATTTTACAACCTCACGCATCCCACGCCAACCTCATCCCAAACCCCACAAACTCCATTCCCAATACCCCAAAATTGCCCCGTTCCAAAACTGCAACAACCATCCCAAATTCAAAATTCTCATCCCAAACCCCATCCCAAACCGCCATTCCAAACCCCCCCAAAATTCCCATGTCCAAAACCCCGTCAATAAACCCGCAAAATTTTCTGTTCCAAACATCCATGCCCCAAATGGCCAAAATTCCCATGCCTAACCCCACCTCCTGTCCCAACCCATCCCAAACTCCACCAAACCCCAAAATGCCTGTTTCTAGACCCCAAAAATCTTCCATCCCAAACCTCATTCAAACGCCCAAAATTCCAATCCCAAACACCATTCCAAGGCCCATTACAACTCCCAAAATTCCCAATCCGCAAGCCTGTTTCAAACCGCCAAACTCCATTACAAATCCCCACCATCCCCACCCCAAACCCCCATAATTCCCATTACCAACCCGAGCCAAAATTCCCATCCCAAACCCCCGCAAATTCCCATCCCAACCCCCAAATTCCTAACCGCAAACCCAAAACTCCCACCTCCAAACCCCAAAACTTCCACCCAACCCCGTTCCCGTCCGTCCCCGCAGTCGCATTGAGGAGCTGGAGGACACGGCGCGGGCTGCTGTACCTGCCCATCGCCCCGCGAGGTGGAGGACCCCGAGGAGAAACCCCGTACGGGCCCCCGCCCGAGGCCACGTGCCCGGGCCCTGCCCGACGACGCCGCTGGGCCCGACCAAGAAACGGCCCGGCTCCTCGGATGGGCCCCAGAACCCCAAGAAAAAACCCAAAACCACCAACATCGAGCTCCAGGGAGTCCCAATGACGGTGGTGGGAGGGCTCAGGGTTTGGGGTGTTGGGGTTTGATCCCTGCAGGGGTTTGGGTGTTGGGATCTGAATCCTGAGGGGTTTGGGGTGGTGCGGGGTTGATCCTGAGGGGTTTTGGGGTGTTGGGGTTTTGTGTGCCTGAGGGTTTGGGGTGTTGGGTTTGATCCTGAGGGGTTTGGGGTGTTGGGTCTTTGAGTCTTGAGGGGATTTGGGGTTTTGGGTCTTGATCCTGAGGGGTTTTGGGGTGTTGGGTATGATCCTGAGGGGTTTTGGGGTTTGGGATCTGAAAGGAGTTTGGGGTGTTTGGGATCTTGATCCTGAGGGGTTTGGGGTGTTGGGGTTTGATCGTCTGAGGGGTTTGGGGTGTTGGGGTTTTGGGACCTGAAGGGGTTTGGGGTGTTGGGGATCTATACCTGAAGGGGTTTGGGGTGTTGGGATCTGATCCTGAGGGGTTTGGGTGTTGGGGTTTGTCTGAGGGGTTTGGGGTGTTGGTATTCTGATCCTGAGGGGTTTGGGGTCTGTGGGTTTGATCTGAGGGGTTTGGGGTCTGTGGAGGTTTGATCCTGAGGGGTTTTGGGGTGTTGGGTTTTGATCCTGAAGGGGTTTGGGGTGTTTGGGATCTGATCCTGAGGGGTTTGGGGTGTTGGGGTTTTGATCCTGAGGGGTTTGGGGTGTTGGGGTTTGGTGCCTGAGGGGTTTGGGGTTTTGGGATCTGATCCTGAGGGGTTTGGGGTGTTGGGATTTGATCCTGAGGGGTTTGGGGTGTGGGGTTTGTCCCTGAAGGGTTTTGGGGTTGTGGGGTTGATCCTGAGGGGTTTGGGGTGTTGGGATCTGATACCTGAGGGGTTTGGGGTTTTGGGAATCTGATCGTTGATCCTGAGGGGTTTGGGGTGTTGGGATCTGATCCTGAGGGGTTTGGGGTCTGTGGGGTTGATCCTGAGGGGTTGGGGTGTTGGGACGGAACTGTTCTGAGGGGTTTAGGGTTTTGGGAGGGGTCTATTCCCAGGGTTTTTGGAAGGGATCTGATTCCAAGGGTTTTATGGCATTGAGAGGGATCCAATCCCAAGGGTTTTGGGGTGTTGGGAGGAATCTTATCCTGAGGGGTTTGGGGGGTTGGGAGGGATCCAATCCCAAGGGTCTTGGGGCATTTTGTGGGATCTGATCCTGAGGGGTTTGGGGTGTTGGGAAGGATCTGATCCCAAGGGCATTTGGAGAGATCTGATCAGGATTTCAGGGTTGTAGGGTATTGGTAAGGATCTAATCCCAAGGGTGTTGGAAGGGGTCTGATCTTTAGGCTTTTGGAGTATTAGGAGGGATCTGCTCCCAAGGTTTCAGGGTTTCAACTCACCCCAAACCCCCATTTTCCCCCCATTTTCCCCCCATTTTCCCCCTCATTTTCCCCCCTCAGAGGTGCACCCGCTGCTGGGCGTGAAGGGCGACGGTAAATCCAAGAAGAAGCAGGCGGGCAGGCCCAAAGGATCAAAAGGTAAAGACAAAGATTCTCCATTTAAACCGAAACTCTACAAAGGGGACAGAGGTTCTTTACCTCTGGAAGGAGCAGCCAAGGGTAAAGTGCAGGCGGAGCTGGGCCAGCCCCTGACAGGTAAGGACGGTGTCACCTCCCTGGTGGCCTTGCTTTGTCACCCCTGATCCTTACAGCTCTCTSTAGCATCCCCAAAATCCTCCCTCCCCGCTCAGCTGCTGGCAAGGAGAGGCAAAATTGGATTTTTTTGGGGGGTTTTTGAATGAGAAATTGGAATAAAATCGAGTTCTGCGCATGGGAAAATGGACGGGGGGATGATTTCTGTGTGCTGCACGTGGATGGGTTTGTGGTGTTGAGGTGGTCCTAAATTCAAATTATTTTAATTGGTTTAATTGGTTTAATTGCTTTAATTCCTTCCGTCTGCTCCTGCAGAAATCAGGAAATATTTTGGTTGATTTTGGGAGAAAATTAAGGATTCCACAGTTTTGTGGTGCTGAGATGTTCCTAAATTCAAAAATTTTTAATTGCTTTAATTCCTTCCCTCAGCTCCTGCAGAAATCAGGAAATATTTTGGGGGAAAATTAATGATTCTGCAGTTTTGTGAGTGCTAAGATGTTCCTAAATTAAAATTCATTTAATTCCTTTAATTCTTTCCCTCTGCTCCTGCAGAAATCAGGAAATATTTTGGGGGAAGAATGAAGGATTCTGCAGTTTTGTGGTGGTCCTAAATTAAAATTATTTTAATTGGTTTAATTGCTTTAATTCCTTCCCTCTGCTCCTGCAGAAATCAGGAAATATTTTGGGGGAAGAATGAAGGATTCTGCAGTTTTGTGGGTGCTGAGATGTTCTTAAATTCAAATTATTTTAAGTCTTCTAATTCCTTCCCTCAGCTCCTGCAGAAATTATAAAATATCCAGGTTTGGGGTTGATTTTTGATGGATAATTGGAATATTGAAGGATTCTGCAATTTTGTGGATGCTCAGAGCTGTTCCTAAATTAAAATTATTTTAATTCCTTCAATTCCTTCCCTCAGCTCCTGCAGAAATTATAAAATACCTGGATTTTGCTTGATTTTTGGGGGAAAAGGAGCATCAAAAATGATTTGTTGAGAAAAAACCCCTGGCATAAAATCCAGGAGCTGCATTTCCTATTCCCAGCTGTGCTGCAGCCCTTGAATTCCAGTTTCATTCCAGTTTCATTCCAATTTAAACTCCAGTGGCTGCACATAGGGAGAAATTTGGGATTTTTGCAGGAGAAATTTGGGATTTTTGCAGGAGAAATTTGGGATTTTCTTCCTTCACAATTGCTGAAAGTAGGCAAAAATTCAGTTTTCCCCCTTTTTTTTGCAATATTTTGCTGCTTCCAGAGCAGGACACCTCTGTTGAGACCCTGAGTCTCAAACATTTCCCATTCTCCAATTTCCTCCTTTTTTGGGGGAAAATTTCCTCCTTTTTTGGGGGGGAAAAACTCCTCCAGGCCCAGCACAGAGAACACAATTTTGGCTGCAATGATGATTTTTTAAAAGATTTTAATCCAGAACTCAACCCTGGGACACAACCAGCTCCAAAAATGGATTTGATGGATCAAATTCTGCATTTCCTTGATTCCAGCAGCTGCTGCCATGGATTTTAGGAATTTAGGAATTATTTTAATTCCTTTAATTCCTTTAATTTCCAGGAGTGATTTATTCCCTTTTTTCCCTCCCCTTCCTGCTCAGCTCCTTGGTGTTGCTTGTCCTGATCTTTGTTATTTCCAGGAATGGGAATTTTTGATGGGAAAACCTTGGGAATGTTCTCTGGGAATGTTTCCACCTGGAAAAATCCAGGATTGGAGCAGCCAGGAGCATCCTGGGGTTGGGTTTGGGTGGGATTTGCCTCTTTTGGGTGGAAATTTTGGGAGATTTTCCAAGATTTTTGGGTGTTTTCAAAGATGGCACCTGGATCCTCCCAGGGCTGGCTTGGAGATGATTAATATGATGTTAATTATTGCTTTCATCGCTGCTAATTAATATAATTAACAACAGAAATAAGAAAGGATCATGGCCTGGGAGGTGAAAATTKGGATTTCCAAGGAGAATTCCAATCCTTGGCTTCCAAACAGTGCAGGATCCTTGGATTTTCTGTCTTGGAGGGGCTGCTCACAGAAAAACAGCTTTAATTTTTAATTAACATTTAATTTTTTATTAACATTTAATTTTTAATTACAATTTRATTTTTAATTAACATTTCCTTACTGGGGAGGTGCTGATTGTAACTTTGTACTCAGCTGCTGTCCCTRATTCCTGCTTTTCTTTTGGAGTCACTGGGAAATCCCATTCCCAATCCTTCTGGAACRTTCCAGATCCAGCAGCAGAGCAGCCAAACTCCTCTCCTGCTTTTTCTGCTTTTCCCCCTCCTTTTCCAGCCCTGTTTGGAAGGATTTTGGTGCAGATTWGCTGTTGCTGCAGGAAATTCTGGGATTTGTTTCATTTCCCTGCTTTTAGGCTGGGATGAGATTCCTGAGCCAACCTGRGAATTTGTTTTCCTCAAAAACGGGTTCAGACCCAAATCCCACTGGATTTTTCCATCAGCTGGAGGTGACAGAGCTCCCTAAAATCTGCTTTTAGGTTTTGCTGCCTGTGGTGGATTGGGATGAAGGGAAATAGGGAAAAATTCCTGCCTGGAATTGTGAGGAGTTCCCAGAGGAATCCTTGGAAATGTCCAAGGGTTGAGGTTGGAGCATCCTGGGAGGTGCCCCTGGATGGGATTTAAGGTCCTTTCCCACCCAAACCATGACATTTCCATGAAAATCCACATTTTCCTGGAATTCCTGAGCTGGAATCTGTGTAGGARCCACATTGGGAGAGGAAAGAATCCATCCCTTGGCTCTTCCCAAAGCCACAGAATTCCATGGAATTCCCTCTTCCCTYTGTTCTCTTTGTGCCTTGGACCCAAAATTCCCAACATTTTGGGCCATCAGAGGTTGCAGAACATTCCAGACTCCCCTGGAATTCCCATGGAATTTGATTCCAGGCTCCCTTTCCCATCCTGGCTGCAAAATTCCCTGAATTYTGCTGCTTCCTGCAGGAGCCAACCTGGTGCTGGAGCAGGGAGAGTTTTCCTGGGAAATCTTTGGGATTTCCATGTGGGAGCTGCATGGCTGGGACTGGGATTCATTCTCTTCATTAATTAATCCTCTTCATTAATTCTCTTAATTCATTTTCCGCTGGCAGAAAACGTTAAAATCAGATTTTTTTTGTGTYAAACTCAGCTTTCAGCCTAAAAACAAGACCAATTTCATCATTTTACAGTTTRGAATAAAATCCTCTTCTCTGGCTTCACCCACACTTAGGTGGGGCTTTATTTCCTTGGTTTTCCTCAGAAATTTTGGGAATTATGAATTACTTGACACCAGCATAGTTTGGGAATAAAGAATTTCCARGCCTTGCTGCACTCCCAGAATCTCAAATAAATCCCAGAGCTGTCACCAAGCAGCCTCTTTGTGCTGAAATTTTGGGGTTTTAGCTGCAAAATCCCACCCTCTCCCACTTTTTCCCCTGCATTCCCCATTTTTTCCCCTGCATTCCCCATTTTTCCCTGCATCCCCATTTTTCCCTGCATTCCCCATTTTTCCCTGCATTTCCCATTTTTTTCCTACATTTCCCATTTTTTCCCTGCATTTCCCATTTTTTTCTACATTTCCCTCTTTTCCCCTGCTTTTCCCATTTTCACCTGCATTTCCCATTTTCCCCGAATTTCCCATTTTCCCCCTGCATTTCCCATTTTTTCCCTGAAATTCCCGTTTCCCCCCTGCATGTCCCATTTTTTCCCCTGCATTTCCCATTTTTTTCTACATTTCCCATTTTCCCCCTACATTTCCCATTTTTTTATATACATTCCCCATTATTTTCCCTCCAATTCCCATTTTCCCCTCCATTTCCCATTTTCCCCCTACATTTCCCTTTTTTTATATACATTCCCCATTTTTTCCCTCCAATTCCCATTTTCCCCTTCAATTCCCATTTTTCCCTGCATTTCCCATTTTCCCCTGCATTTCCCATTTTCCCCCTACATTTCCCTTTTTTATATACATTCCCCATTTTTTCCCCTACATTTCCCTTTTTTATATACATTCCCCATTTTTTCCCCTGCATTTCCCATTTTTCCCCTGCATTTCCCATTTTTCCCTGCTCCACCTGGGGCTCTCTGGGTTCCTGGCAGCCTCTCCACGGGGCTGCACACTCATTTTTCCATCTCTGCTCTCTTCAGCAGGTGGTGCAATCTCAGAGTTGCTATGAAGACTCTCCCTTCCCTCCCTGTCTCCTTTCCTCTCTTGGCTCCCCAGTGGTGGAAAATGCTGGAATTCCCAGGCAGGACTGGCACAGACTGAATTCCAAGGATTTCAGGGAGTGATTTGGGGCAGGAATGACTCTGCAAGAGGGAGCAGCTCCATCCTCGGATCAGGCTGGGACTGAGCTCCAGCCGGGAATTTTTGGGGACAAATCCCTGTCCCAAAGTGACCTGAGCCCCTTCCCTGCCACTCCAGAGCCTCTCCACCTTTTATCTCCCAAAATCTCTCAGCATTCCTGGATGGAAGAACAGCCCAAAGTGTGAGTTTGGATTCCTGACTGTCTCCTGCCTCCTTTTCCAGCTGGGAATTCCCAACTCTCTGAGCCYGGCTTTTCCCAGGGCAGAGCTGCTGATCCCAGCCCAGATTTTCAGGAATTTCCAATTCCTGAGGCCCCTCTGGAATCTGCCTTGGTTTTGTGTTTGTTTTTTCCCACTCTGCCAGTGGCAGAAGGAGCAGCTTTAGATAAAAAAAGTCATTTTCCAATGTTTTTTTTTTCCCAGCCTGTGATTCCCAAAGCTCTGCTGGAGTTCCCTCCTGTCCTTTCCAGTGGTTTTGTTCCTTCTCTTCCCTGGAAAATTCTCTTCCAGGAATATCCAGGCTCCTCCTTGATAAACRAAAACCAATTTTTTGTCAGAACTGAAGCAGAACTTTTCCAAAGGGTTTCTGTTTTTCCCACTTCTGGATTAAAAACAGGATCTGGGAGCTCATTCCCAACTTTTATTCCTTCAGGAATCCCTGTAGGAATGGGAATGGCATTTCCCTGCCCAGCACTCACAGCCTGGCACCTCTTATCCCACACCAACATCCTGATCAAAGGAAATTTCATTCCTAAATCCCWTTTTTTTCCCCCAGACTTTGGAGTTTCGTTGCTCTCAGTGTTCCCCCAGGTGGAATTATTGGGATTATCAGGAGCTATTTAAATTTCCTGGGTGTCCTGCAGACACGAAAAGCAGGAAGGGAGTTGGAAAATGACCAATTTGCAGCCAGAACCGTGCAGGTGTAAAAACGAGGAGAGAGAAAAACATTTGGAAATCAGAGGTTTTGAAATTTTTCAAAACTTGATGTTTTCATTCCCAGCTTCGGGGACATTTGGGTTCATTTGGGGAAATTTATGACCACGAGTGTAAAATTCCTTTTTTTTTTTTTTTTTGGTTCTTTTTGCTTGTGGGGTGACTCTGCTGTGCCAAACCCACCCTGGGTGCTGGGCCTGACCCCCCAAATTAAAAATGCCCAGGCCAAGGTTCTGCAGGTTGGGTTAAAGCATTGAATCCCCCCAGATTCAGCTTCCCCTCTGTACAGTGTAAATGCCTTTGTTTATTCCCACCCTTCTTTTATTTCCTGCTTCATTCCCATCTTTATTTCCTGGTCTGTTCCCATCTTTATTTTATTTCCATCCTTATTTTATTTCCTGATTATTCCCATCCTTATTTTATTTCCCGGTTTGTTTCCATCCTTATTTTCTGTCCTGGCTATTCCCATTTTTATTTTATTTCCTGTTTTATTCCCATCCCTATTTTATTTCCAGCTTTGTTCTCATTTTTTTTTCCTGGTTACTCCCATCCTTATTTTATTTTATTTCCTGGTTATTCCCATCCTTATTTTATTTTATTTCCTGCCTTATTCCCATCTCTGTTTTATTTCTTACTTTGTTCCCATCTTTATTGTGTTTCCTGCTTTGTTCCCATCCTTATTTTATTTCCTGCTTTATTCCCATTCTTATTTTATTTTCTTTCCTGGCTATTCCCATCCTTATTTTATTATATTTCCTGGTTATTCCCCTCCTTATTTTATTGTATTTCCTGCTTTATTCCCATCCTTATTTTATTTTCTTTCCTGCTTTGTTCCCATCCTTATTTTCTTTCCTAGTTTATTCCCATCCTTATTTTATTTCCTGGTTATTCCCATCCTTATTTTATTTTATTTTATTTTATTTCCTGATTTATTCCCACCCTTATTTTATTCCCTGGTTTTGTACAATATTGGAGCAGCTCCTGCAGCGGTGGTGGTTCTGTGTTTGTAAATAAAGAGGTACCTTCCATTTCCTAAAATCCATGGGTAAATCTTGGCTTTTCCATGGAAAAGTTGGGGGTTTCTGTCGTGCTAGAATTCGGGAATCTTTCAAACACACCGTGTTTGGGGTTTTTACGGTATTTTTTGTTGGTTTTAGTGAAGGGAAAGGAGTAAAACCAAACCCTGGGTGTTCAGGGAATGGAATTCCCAGCCAGGGAATCCAGGCTGGATGAGKTTTGGAGCATCCTGGARTGGGTGGGATTTGAGGTCCCTYCCCACCCARASCAGTCTGGAATTCCCAGATCCCTGMGTGCACTCGGAGCTGGCAGGGGAGGGCAGCTCCAGGRGGGATTGAGGGTGGAAAATTCTCCTGGAGCTTTGGGAATTCCACAGTTCAGTTTGAGGAGTGTGAGGAAGGGAAATAGATCCGGATGTTCATTATGGGCAGAGGAACTCAGCAAACCCAAATCCCTGTGGGAATCCAGGGATGCCCATCAGGAGACTCTGATTATGGGATGCCTTTTCCATAAAAYTGTGGTCAAAAACTATGGAGAACATGATTCCATAGAACTGTGGTGAATTCCTCCATCAAAAAATGGATTTTCCAGGGAAGAATGCTTCAGCAGTGCATGATTTGTTTCCATAGAACTGGGGGCAGTTCCTCCATCCAAAAACCTGGATTTTCCAGGGAAGAACACTTCACCAATGCATGACTTTTTTGGGATGCTTGAGGACCGCATGGATCCCACCTGAATCTCCTCTCCAAGCGTTTTCCTGGGATGGCAGCATGGGAACGATTCCTGTGGATCCATCAGTGGCTGGCTGGAGTTGGATCCCTCAGGAAGGAGAGCTCTGAGAGCTCTCCCAGCTCCTGTGGCTCCTTCCAAGGTTGGGAATTTCATCCAGAACCTCACCCAGAAATTCTGGGGCCCTCAGGATTTGCTGGACCTTCCCTGAGGGTTCTTCCTTGGAATGTTTGGGGCTGTTGTGCCCTGGCTGTGACATCAGAGCTGCTCCCATGGGAACAGCTCCAGGGCCTGGTGTGGACACGGAGTGACCGGAGCCCACCAGGCTCAGACCACCCTGGATTCCCATGGATCAGCCCCAGTAGAGGTTGGAATGTTGGGGTTGGATYTGGGGACTGCTCCAGACTGGGATGTGTTTGTATAAGTGAGGATTGGACAGGGCCTCCATGAGGAATTGGGATTTTGGGATTTCCTCCGTTGTTTGGGAGATTCCAGCAGTAATTCCTGCTGGAAATTGTGAGTTTGGTGGGRAAATGAAACTGGAGCTGCTCCTTTTCCAGTGGGAATCCATCCAAAATAAAACCCATCAAAAATAATGATGGGAGTCTTACAGAGAGGAGAGAATTTCATTCTGAAATTGCTGAACACACCCAGAACTGATGGAATTTGGGCAGAGTTGGATTGGATCCAATGGATCAGAACATGCTCCTGTCCTGTTCAAAGAACATTCCCGATGGAATTCCTGGAATTCCCGCCCTGCTGGATCCAGTAACGCCTTGCTGTGTCTTTTTTTAGTAGTGCCTCCAGCTCCACATCCGGGAGGATTTTCCCAGGTGGAAGGATTAGATCTGGTGGGATGTCAGAGACATCCCGAAGGACCATGGAATGATTCCGGGGGGTTAGGAGTGCTGRACCCAGACACAGAAACACCTGGAAGATGGAGCAGAGCCCCATCRTGGTGATCCTGCTGTGTGCYCTGTGCATTCCAGCGGCGCTTCCCTTGGAACCRGGATTGGAGCTTCCCTTGGAACCGGGAATGGAGATTCCCTTGGAAATGGGCTTGGAGTTTCCCTTGGGATCAGGATCAAAGCATCCCTCGGGATCAGGATCAGAGCTTCCCTTGAGATTGTACTCGGAGCTTCCCTCGGGATCGGGACGGAGCTTTCCCTCAGGAGGCAGGATCTGCAGCTTCCCTTGGAACGGGCTCAAAGCTTCCCTCAGGATCGGGATCAGAGCTTCCCTTGGGAGCAGGATCTGAGCTTCCCCTTGGAACCGAGCTCAGAGCTTCCCACGGCATCGGGACCAGAGCTTCCCTCGGAGTGGGATCAGAGCTTCCCGCAGCATCGGGATCGAGCTTCCCTCGGAAGGGATTGGAGCTTCCCGGAGGGATCGGAGCTTCCCTCGGAGTGGGATGGAGCTTCCCTTGAAACCAGGCTCAGAACTTCCCTTGGGATCAAGATCAGAGCTTCTCCTCAGGAAGCAGAAAATTGGAGCTTCCCTTGGAACGCAGGCTCGGAACTGTCCTCAGAACCGGGATTGGGATTCGAATCTCCCTTGAACCGGGCTCTGAGCTTCCTCAGAAGGAGATCAGGCTCAGATCTCCTCAGAACCAGCTCAGAGCCTCGTCGGGATCGGGCTTCCCTCAGAAGCGAGATCAGGCTCAGATCTTCCCTCAGAACCAGGCTCAGAGCCTCTGTGGATCTGAGCTTCCCTCAGACAGCGAGATCAGGCTCAGATCTTCCTCAGAACCAGGCTCAGAGCCTCTGTCGGATCTGAGCTTCCCTCGGAAGTGAGATGGATCGGAGCTTCCTCGGAGCCTCCTCAGAAACC
>NDFG01000152.1:84036-118986 GCA_002167245.1 Sporophila hypoxantha
GGATCTTCCCTTGGAACCGGGCTCTGAGCTTCCCTCAGAAGTGAGATCAGGCTCAGATCTTCCCTCAGAACCAGGCTCAGAGCCTCTGTCGATCTACGCTAATCCTGCAGCAAGCGAGAATCAGGCTCAGATCTTCCCTCAGAAACCTAGGCTCAGAGCCTCTGTCGGGATCTGACTTCCCTCGGAAGCGAGATCAGATCGGAGCTTCCCTGACTCCTCCAAACCAGGATTGGACCTGAATCTCCCGCTGGGCGCGGAGTCCATCCCGCTGGGGCTGAAGCCCATGGTGCTGGTGAACTCCACGCCCTGCAGCGTCAGCTGCGGGCTGGGCGTGAAGCAGGAGCAGCTGTGCGAGGTCAGCCCGGCCGGGGAGTACCGCAACTGCTCCCTGGTGCGCTCGCGCTGCCTCAGCGATTGGATCTGCGGCCTCCAGCACCTCAGCGTTCCCGAGGGAAAACCCSTCCAGCTCACCTGCCTCTCCTCGGACGCCGCCAGCCTGGAGGGACCGAATTTCGGCTACACCTGGAGGTTCGCCCGCGGGCTCATCACCACCAACGACCTCCTGTTCCATCCCTTCCGCAATCCCAGCCGTTCCCTGAGCTTCTCGCCGGCGCTGGAGTCGCATTCCGGGACCTACCGCTGCGACGTGCAGGTGCTGAGCTCCTTCCAGCTCGTCAAGAGGATCTACTTTGGCCTCAGGGTGATCCCCAGAGGTCTGGTGGATCTGGACTTCCAGAAATCCCTGACTTGGGAGCAGCAGCTGGCGGCCAACGGGGAGGAAGTGCCGGAAAACGCCACGGGCCCCCCGGAGCAGCGGGAGAGTTTTTGGGAGAAGCAGTGGTTTTACGAGGTCGTGCTGGGAATTGGGAGCGGGGTGATCATGGGGATCGTGTTCAGCCTCGGGCTCTGCTGGCTGGGCAGGATTTGCAGGASAAGAGCAGCACGAGAAATGAATGGAGATTGACTCAATTCTGTCTTTGGCTCTTTGTTAGGATCAGGAATTCAGGGTGGGAGTCTTGGGATCGTCCATTGTTGGATCCTCCCCTTCCAACTCAGGACGTTCCATGGATTGACCAATATTATTGAATATTTTTGGCTACTTTGGAGCCTGGATTAAGAATTCAGAATGGGACTCTTCAGGTCATCCACAGTTGGATTTTGGTGATCCTCCCCTTCCAACTCAGGATGTTCCATGGATCCTATAACTATTTAATGGGATATGTAGAATTTATTTGCAACAGACACAGTTTATTATTGAATATTTTTGGCTGCTTTGGAGCCTGGATTAAGAATTCAGGAATTCAGAATGGGACTCTTTGGGTCATCCACAGTTGGATTTTGGTGATCCTCCCCTTCCAATTCAGGACATTCCATGGATCCCATAAGTATTTAATGGGAAATTTAGAATTTATTTGCAACAGACACAGCTTATTACTGAATATTTTTGGCTGCTTTGGAGCCTGGATTAAGAATTCAGGAATTCACAATGGGGTTCTTTGGGTCATCCACAGTTGGATTTTGGTGGTCCTCCCTTTCCAAAATCCACAGTTGGATTTTGGTGATCCAACTCAGGATGTTCCATGGATCCCATAAGTATTTAATGGGATATGTAGAATTTATTTGCAACAGACACAGTTTATTATTTAATATTTTTGGCTGCTTTGGAGTCTGGATTAAGAATTCAGGAATTCAGAATGGGATTCTTTGGGTCGTCCACAGTTGGATTTTGATGATCCTCCCCTTCCAACTCAGAACATTCCATGGATCCCATAAGTATTTAATGGGATATTTAGAATTTATTTGCAAAAGACAAAGTTTATAAATTACTATTTTCGGCCACTTTGGAGCCTGGATTAGGAATTCAGGATGGGATTCTTGGGGTCGTCCACAGTTTTTCCTTTTACCAGAATGACACAAAAATGCTTTGATATCRAAAAACATGGGTATGGAGGGAAATAATTTTATTTATTTAAATGAAAACCAAACCAGGCACTTCCCAGAGCTGATTCCCAGAGGGTTTTTTTCACCTCCTGAACATGGAAAAATCGGGAATGACCCATCACAGCGGGCTGGGAGTTAATGGTCCAGAGCTGCCCCATCTGCAGGAGCCTCTCTGCTCTTTGTCATGGAAATTTCAGTGTCTTGGGCCCAGCTGGGATTCCCAAATCCAGCAGGATGAAAGCCCCAGCTCTGCTGGGGGAGTCAGAGCAGGAGCCAAAAATCTCCTTCATCTTTGGATTGCGGGGTTTTGTAATTTCAGAGGGGAGCCACTTGCTCAGAGCAGGGAAAATGAATCCATAATTGGAGTTTTTATTTGGAGACCGAGGGCTGGGATGGCCACTGGGGCCCAGCTGTCACAAAGGGCCTTTAATGGGATTTTTTTTAGGGGGTGCTCTTTGATTTTTGAAGGGATATTAAGGATTGGGGGATGTTTATCATAATAGGGGAAGGAAGGGAGAAGGCAGGAAAAGGGAAAGCAGAGGATGGAGCTCAGCGYAAGCAGGGAAGTAAAAACCCTCAGAAGAGCATCCCCATCCCTCCTTTTTCCCCTCTCTCTCCCTGCAAAACAATCTTTTCTTAATCACTTCCCATGAATTCCCACCAAAAAGGGCAGAAATTTAGGAAAAAATGTCTCTCTCTGCTCTGAACTCTGGGACCTTTGGCATCACCAGAGGCTGGAGCTGGCCAGGGCTCCTTCCCTCTCTCTCTACATCCTTCAGACTTCCCTCTCTACATCCATCCCTCATCCTTCCCTCTCTCCATCCTTCAAACTTCCCTCTCTACATCCATCCTTCATCCTTCCCTCTCTCCATCCTCCCTCCAAATCCCCCAAATTCCACTTCTCTCCCTGGCTCTGCACACCTTTAACCCCTGGGCTGTATTTTAGGAAGCTCTGAGAGGTTTTAAGGAGGATTCTGAGCCTTTTTGTGGCCTTGGTGGCTCTGGCTGGGCTTTAAATGTAGATTTTTGTCATTGGTGGCTCTGGCTGGGCATTAAATGTAGATTTTGTCATTTCCCAAGGTGCAAATGCTGGATTTGCAGGTGCAGATCCCTGCCTGTGGCTCTCCCAACCCTGGATTAACRGAATGGCAGAAGGGACTGCCCAAAACAGGGCTTAACAAAGCCTGAGCTGCCCTCTCTGTCTGGAGAGGGATTTCCCTGCCACCACCTGGGCTAAAAAAGGGCGAGGAATTGGCATTTAAAGGGAAAACTGCACATCAGGGCCCAGCCAGGAAATTCCAGGGTTGGGATTGCCCAGGCTGGCACRGTTTTCTCTGGGATTGAGGAATCACAGCCAGGGAAAATCCCTGAACCCCCCCCCCCTTGGGATGGAACCAGCAGCAACACCAACCAATTCTCGTTAACTTTGGTCAACTGCTTTACTGGGAGACAGAGATTTCAACAGGCAGCATCRATTCCCAGCCAGTCCTGTGGGTGCTCAGCTCAGCATTCCTGCTTTTCCCAGCCTCTGGAGTGGAGGGGGCTCCTCAGCATCCCAGAGCTTCCTTGGGATGTCCAGCAGCTGTCAGAGCTGGAATCCAGAGCCTCTTCCTGGCTGGATCTCAGCCTTTACAGTCCCAATCTGAGCCTGGAATTTTGGCTGAGTGAATTCTCAGTGCAGGGAGATGAATCCGAGTCCAAATTTTCCTTCTTGTCCCAGTGGTGGCTTCCTGGAGTCTCCCATTCCTGTTTTAATTTTGTCATTTTTTTTAAAAAAATTCCTTCTTTAAGCCCCTCTGAAATTGGATTTATTGACACCTCYGTTTTTAGGCAGAGCTGCCCAAATTAAGGATTCTGGGAAAGGATCCTTTCTCCCAAAGAGGCAAACAGGGTGACAAATCCACCCCAAAAGCACGTGGGATATGGGAAAACRGAATTTGCACCTCACAGCTGAGACAAGCACCAGGCTGGGGCTGCAAGTGAACACCAGAGTAGTAAAAAAAGCTTTTCAGGCTGGRGCAGAGCTTGACCCTCCCGTGGATTTGTCTCCTTGGGCTGGTTCCTGCAGGGTTTGGCTCTTTTTTTGTGGGAAAAAGGATCAATCCCATCCCACAAATGCTCCGAGCTGGCTGTGGTGGGATGGGTGTGGAACATGCTGGTCCCTGAACTCCTCAGTCCCCGTCCCCCCACGGAATTCACTGTACAGAGTTAAAAAAAAAAAGTCAAATTTAGCAGTCTGGTTATCTCATACATGGCTTCAATAAGGCAGAAAACCTATGGATACAGTGAGGGCGGGAGCAGCTGGCTGCAGAATTCCCGGAGAATTCTTCATTTTCTTCGTTTTCCTTAAAAAACATTTAATCAGTTAAAGACCCATGTCTTGTATGAAAGCTTTTGTTCCTCCAAAMMAAAAAAAAAAAAAAAAGAAAAGCTATTTTTAATTTCTTCCTCCCTTCCAACCACGTGGTCCAATCCTCTCTCTCCCCGTGGTGCTGCCCCGAAGTGAGATTGGTGTTGTTCCCATGGGATTGGTGTTGTTCCCATGGGATTTGGTGTTGTTCCCATGGGATTTGGTGTTGTTCCCATGGGATTTGCGTTGTTCCCGTGGGATTTGCGTTGTTCCCATGGGATGGGGAGGAGCCGAGGTCAGAGCTCCAGGGAGCTGATCAGGGCCACCATCAGCAGGGAGTTGGTGGTGACGACCGCGACGTGTGGCGCCGGCCTCATCCCCGAGTCCTCCACCATCATGCTCGTCCCTGGAAAAAACAGGGAATAGAGATGGGACTGTTGTTCAGGGAGGTTTTGTGGGGTTTGTTGTGTGTTTGGTGCTGGTGAAACTCCTGGGAGTGCTGGGAGCAGGAATTTGGGGGTGGGCGCTGGGAATTCGCCCCTGGATTTAGGGAATTTGATGGAGCTGCGGCCCCACAGAAATGGGGTTTCACTCTTAGTGGAAAACTTAAATTGTTTTTAGCTCGTAACTCTTGGGAAGTTGGGTTTTGTAGGGTCTGGAGGCTGCAGATCCTAAAGCTGGGTCAGGCTGGACTGGGTTTGGGAAGAGGAGTGGGGAGAAGGAGAAGAGTCAGGAATTCCTATGAGTGAACAGCACAAGGGAACCAAAGGCTGATTCCAGGAAAAAAACAATTCCAGAAAGGACCAATTCCAGAAATGACCAATTCCAGAGTCTGAACCTAAAACCCTGCGKGAGGACRTTSTCCTGTGRYCCTGGAAGGGAGAGTGRGGTTTTAAAACACAATTTATTGGGATCRTGCTGTGGATGGGAGGGGCATGGCTGAGTCCTTCCTGCTGGGAAGGGAAGGACAGGAGGTKCCCTGTGAGCTCTGKGGCCTTGGAAAACCTCGGAAAGGGGAATTTGGGCATGGAGAGGGTGTGGTCAGGGAGCACAGGGAGTGGGTGTGGCCAGAGGAGTGGGTGTGGTCAGAGGGGCAGATGTTGGCTGGAGGGGCACATGGATGGGTGTGGTCCCTTTAATGGGTGTGGTCAGTGGGGTGGGTGTGGCTGGAGGGGCACATGGATGGGTGTGGTCAGTTGAAGGGGTGTGGTCAGTGGGGTGGGTGTGGCTGGAGGGGCACATGGATGGGTGTGGTCAGTTGAAGGGGTGTGGTCAGTGGGGTGGGTGTGGCCAGAGGAGCACAGGTACCGCTGTTCCTGAGGATGTGAACTTCTGCCGGGGTCCCATCCCCGCCGGGCCCGGTCACCCGGATCTGGACGAAGGCGTGAGTGAAATCCTCAGGGATGGGGATGTCGATCTGGCTCTTGCTGGCCAGGTACAGGGTGGGRGCCGAGTGGGAATCCTGCCTGTAGAGCATCTGTGGGAAGAGGGAATGCTGAGCTCCTGTTCCCTGTGACTTCCTTGGATCAYCTCCAGGAGAATCCCAGCCATGCTGGCCGTACCTTGTACCCCGTCACCGCCGACTCGTCTGCCTTGGCCACCACGGGGTCCCACTTGATGCTGACTGTGGAGCCGGAAAAAGTCCAGGAGATGTTCCCAGGTGGCCTTTTTGGTGCTGAGGGATGCAAAACCAGACAGGATTGGGTAAATCAGGGAGGGAGGAGGAGAAGGCTGTCCCAACCGTCCCCTGAGCTGTCACCGCTGTGGGGCATTCAGGGGACATCGAACAAGAGCACCAAAGTTTGGGTGATTTTGGGGGATCCTGTGGAAGGCGGAGGGGTCAGGGCTCACTCACGAGGTCTCGTGGTGGTGACGTTGGTGGCGGGGCTGGGGGGGCCGGTCCCTGCCCGGTTGTAGGCTCGCACTGACACGTGGTAGTCRGTGTTGGGGTTCAGGCCGGTGACATGAGCCGATGTCACCAGCCCCGCTGTCCTCACTCTGTCAGCCGCCTCCTCCTTGTCCCCGTCCTTCCAGTACCGGATCTGCGTGGAAAAGGACGGGATGGGTTTAGGAAGGAGAGATCTGCAAATCCCGAGTCAGCCCACCCTGAAGGGCCTTTGGGTGTTTGTCTCTGTGTGTTTTGCTTTGTGTGTGCCCAGGAATGAGGCCACGGCCTCCCGGGAAAGGCAGGCAGGAAAAAYGGGATGATTCCCTTTAATCTCTCCTAAGAGAGCAGTGCCAGCCCCATTAGAACCACGTGGTGTGAGAATTATCCCCCAACCTCTGGAATCAAAACGCCGTTTCCTTTCACCTCACATAACCCGGGGGAGTTTTCCTTGCTGGGCTCTCAGGGTCTCCCATTCCCATTGGAATCTCCTACCTCGTATCCCAAAAGGACTCCAGTCATTTCTCCCTGCTCCACAGGCTCCCAGGACACATCCATCTCCGAGGACAGGACAGACTTTGCAATGACACTGTAAGGAGCTGCTTTGGGTTCTGAAAGACAGGAATAAAATCCTTTTCCTGACTTTGGGCCCYGTTGGGAACAAAAGGTTTTCCCGGAGCCTCATGCCCTGGCAGACAGCTGGTGTTGTGTTACGGAGCAAGGGGAAGGGATTTAGGGACTTAGGGGAACAAGCAGGGCCACAGCTGTGAGCTCTGGGATCCGTGTCTGCCCCGAGGCTGTGGGGCAGCCGTGGCTGGGCTTAGGGAATCCTCACTCTGAGGGTTTGGAGGAGTAGAGGAGCCAAAGGAACGTCCAAGCTCCCGGATGGACAGGGGTCTGGCTAGGGATCTCCATGGGTTGGACAAAACAGGGAATTTTGACTCTGTGCCGTCGTGGAATGGTTTGGGTGGAAGGGACCTTGAGGCTCATCCAGTGCCACCCCTGCCATGGGAGGGACACCTTTCACTGTCCCAGGCTGCTCCAAGCCCCATCCAGCCTGACCTTGAACACTCACAGGGATCCAGGGGCAGCCACAGCTTCTCTGAGAATTCCATTCCATCTCCCCACTCTCACAGGGAACAATTCCATGCCAATATCCCATCCATCCCTGCCCTCTAGCAGTGGAAAGCCATTCTCTGTGTCCTGTCCCTCCATCCCTTGTCCCAGGTCCCTCTCCAGCTCTCCTGGAGCCCCCTCAGACACTGGGRGAGGCTCTGAGCTCTCCCTGGAGCCTTCACCTCTCCAGGTGAACATTTCCCAGCTCTCCTGCTGCTCTTTACCTTCCTCTGCCGAGTACACGATGGCCGTGAGGCTCTCAGGGCCCTCCCCTTTCCTGTTGTAGGCCCTGATCTTCACCTCGAAGGGGGTGTAGGGCGCGATGCTCTCGTTGCGGTACACGAAGTGCAGCGACTCCGCGTGCGGCACCCGCGCCCTCAGCCAGGCCTGGCTGCCCTGCCTCCGGAAGGACACGATGTACCCAAAGCCGTCCCCGTTCTGGTAGTCCCGCAGCGTCGGCTGGGAAGAGAGAGAAAGCCTTGGTCCATCCGAACTGGGATTTGGCTCGTCCAAACTGGGATGGTGGCGCTGATTTCCTGAAGGAAATGTGCGCTTGGTGCATCCAAACCAGTCCTTGGCTTAATCCTGTGTCCAAACTGGGATGGTGGCACTGATTTCCTGAAGGAAATGTGTGCTTGGTCCATCCAAACCAGTCCTTGGCTTAATCCTGTGTCCAAACTGGGATGGTGGCACTGATTTCCCAAAGGAAATGTGCTCTTGGTCCATCCAAACCAGCCCTTGGCTCAACCCCATGTCCAAACTGGGACGGCAGCACTGATTTCCTGAAGGAAATCTTCACTTGTTCTGTCCCAACCAGTCCTTGGCTCAACCCCCTTGTACAAACTGGGATGGTGGCACTGATTTCCCAAAGGAAATGTGTGCTTTGTCCATCCAAACCAGCCCTTGGCTCAACCCCATGTACAAACTGGGACACTGGAACAGATTTCCCAAAGGAGATGTGTGCTTGGTCCATCCAAACCAGCCCTTGGCTCAACCCCGAGTCCAAACTGGGATGGTGGCGCTGATTTCCCCCAAAAAACGCCGCGTGGTCCCACCTTGGTGCTTCCCCTGTTCCCAACTCACCGTCCAGGTGATGATGAGCTCGTTGGGAGCCCCTCCGCCGCCGCCGAGCCCGGATGGTGCCACTGTCGGTGCTGTGAGGTCCCCAAAAAAAGCAGAGTTTGGGTTAAGGAGGTGGGAGTGATGGAAGAGCACACACACAATGTAACACCGGTGACACTGGATGGGACAGCTCCCAGGAAAGGACTGGGCTCTGTGGAATTCCAGCTTGTGCCTGACCAGGTGATTTAGCGACAAGGATTTGGTGTCTGAGGGGACAAGGATGGAGCTCAAAAGCAGGGATRTGGAGAGGAGGTTTATTAGGAAGAAGCTGGTTGCATTTGGTGGGTTGGGTGAGGTTCTCCTGTTGTTTCCCATYATTTCTGTCCAAGCAGCTGGACATGGAACGAACATTCCCAGCTGGATGTAGTGCTGGCAAGTGCAACTCTAACCCTGCTCATCTTTGACACAGAAATGGGCAAAAAGATGGAAAAATCCTGTGGTGGCCTCAGCTCTGGGAGCTCTCCARGAGATGATTCATCCCTTGGAACCATCCCGGGCAGAGACCTGGCCTTGTCTCCACACCCACCTGCTTCCTTGGTGCGGATTTTGCTGGAGGGCAGACTGGGCTCCCCAATTCCCAGGATGTTGCTGGCCAGGACCCGGAACTCATAATCCATCCACGGGATGAGGTTCACCACCTGCGCCGTCTCCGCGTTGCCCTCGATGTTTATGGGATCTGTAAAATCCAATAGCACCAGAGAGGAAGGAATARAGCGAGGAGCAGCACGGAGCCAGGACTGGCTGGTGGCCGGTGGCCTCGGTGTGTCACCGGTGCCACCGTGGGGACACTCACTGGTGCGCATCTGCTTCCATTGGTTGGACAGGAGGGTCCGGGCCTCGATGAGGTACCTGGCGATGGGGCTGTGGTTGTCRAAGCCACGGCTCCAGCTCAGCTGGACGCTGGTGTCACTGATGTCCCTCACCACCACCCCCCCGGGKGGGCCTGGAGGTCCTGGGGGCATGGGAAATGTGTCACTGACATGAAAGATCAGGAGGTTTATCAGTCTGTGCATTGTGCAAGTCCTAAATTCACATTGGGCCTTTCTTTTCTGGAGGCTGGGAGGCCTCACTGCCAGCTTTAGCCTCTGGAAAAGCTCCTCAGCTTGGTTGGAAATGTTGGAAAAGACCTCCAAGATGATSAAACCCAAGTTTTGGGTGAAAATAAAACCCGCTGGGCCGTATCACAGAATTATTGGGTGTGAGGTGGTTACAGAGCAGCTGATGGCACGGGCCATGTCATTGCTCTGGGTTTGCCAGGAGCAGGGAATGTTCCCACAGGGAATTACCTCTGACGGTGAGCGTGGCTGACTCGGACGCGCTGTCCACCACGGTCTGGGCCGTGCAGGTGTAACGCCCCGAGTGCCGCAGCTGCGCGTTGGAGATGCTGAGGTCCCCGATGGCCTCCTTCTGCAGGGCAACGGGACAACACAGTGGGGACAGCACCAGAAGGTGACCGGTCACGGGCCAGAATCCAGTGTGGGGTGGTTTGGGTGGGTGGGTGGTGGTGGAGGTGGAGAGGAGGGAGATGGGAAAGGATTCCCCCATGGGTATGGAGCTGGATGGATCCTGGATGGATCCAGGATGGATCCAGTGCTGGCCAAGGCCAAGGCTGTGCTGGGTCTGTTTGGCTTGGAATGGTGATCAAAGAGTGATCAATGAGTGATCAATGAGTGRTCAGTGAGTGGTCAGTGAGTGACCATTGAGTGGTCATTGGCCAATCACTGAGCGATCATTTGGTGATTGTTGAGTGAACATTGAGTGATCATTGGGTGATCGTTGAGCGACCAATGAATGATCATTGAATGATCAATGAGTGATCATTGAGTGACCAATGAGTGAACATTGTGTGAACATTGAGTGACCAATGAATGATCAATGAGAGATCACTGAGTGATCACTGACTGATCATTGAATGATCATTAAGTGGTTATTGAGTGATCAATGAGTGGTCATTGATCCATCATTGAGGCATCACTGGGTGATCTCTGCCTGCCTTTATCCACAGGCCTTTCCCTTTCTCCTCCAGTTTAGGAGGGGAGTGCTCATGGAATCATGGAAAGGTTTGAATTGGGAAGGATCTTAAAGCCCATCCCATTCCACCCCAGCCATGGCCAGGGACACCTTCCACTGTCCCAGGTTGCTCCAAGCCCTGTCCAACCTGGCCTTGGACACTTCCAGGGATGTGGAATTCACAACCACTCTGGGCAAAGTGATGGAGCAACTTTGGTGGGCACAAACACTCAAACAACGAGCGTGGAATTATTTTCCACGCTTTTGGGTGGTCTGGAATTCCCTCTGGACTCACCGCGCTGGCTCGCCGGTAGTGCCCCTCGGACTTGTCAAAGTCGATGGGGAAATCATCSAGGGACCAGGTGAAGGTGAGGTCCATGGTGGGGTCGTGGGACGCGTGGCACTGCAGGGTGAGGTTCTCGCCCACGTTGATGTCGGCGCTCGATGGTGCCAGCGTGATCTTGGTGGCATCTGCAGGGAACAAGTGGGAAGGGCCGTTAGCAACGAATATCCCCATCCCAGCATCCAAACCATCCCTTCCAGCTCCTCATCCCACTCCAACAGCTGGAGCTTCACGGGAGAAAGAGGAGGGACTAGGAAATGGAAAGGCTTTGCTCAAGGGCTGTTTGTTGCTGGTTCAGGCAAAAGTTTTGCTGCTCCACCTGAAATCACTTTGATTCCCTGATTATCCTGGTTTTGGGGAGTGTAGGGAGAGGAGAAACATCACATCATTCATTCTTGGCTGTTTCTTGCTTGATTGACCCCAAATGATCATCCCTACCTCGGACAGAGAGGATTCCAGTGCTGTTGGCTTTGCCCATGAAGTTCTCAGCAAAGCAGGTGTATTTTCCCTCATCAGACTTGCTGATGTTCTGCAGGATCAGGGTCCCATCCGCCGTAATCGTCACCCTGCAAAGGAGGAGGAGCCACACAAAGGAATGTTAAAATGTCCACTGGACATTTGGGAATTTCCACTGATTTTGGAGAAACCAGGGAGRAAATCAGGTGGAAAAAAAAATCATGTAGGAGTTTGCTAAAGAAGGAATTAGAGGAATAAAATTCAGGGAGCCAGCAGCACATTTGGATCATCGAGTCCAGTCTTCTGTTAAAAAAAATAAAATTATTTTAGCTACGTTTTCTAGGTGGAAGCTGACTCGGTGCTGCTACCTGCTGCTGTTGACCAGGAGTTCTGTCCCTTTGGTCCAGAGCACGGTGGCTTTTGGTGCTGCTCGTGGCTGGCACGGGATGATGACCTTCCCACTCCGGGCCGCCGGGATCAGGCGCTTCACCGGGTTTAGTCTAAAATCTGGAGCTAAGGCTACAGGGATAAAAAAAGAGGATTAAGGCACGATTAGAAACGCTGCCCTGGGGGGAATTTCAGCGCCGTGCGAGTGGGAATTGATTTTTTGTTGGATGGCTCGGTAAGAGAAGCGAGGCAGAGTCTGGAGAGCGGGATAAGGGAGGAATTCCTTGGCTGCTGAGGGTGGATCCTGATGCCTGCCAGGCAGGAATTATGTGGCACACGAGTGGGACGGAGCGATGGGAATGACCCTAACAAGTGCAAGGTCTTTGAGAGACACAACAACAGCTGCTTTGGAACATGTCGAGGATAATCTCTTCAATATCCTGACCAACACAGACATCCAGCTTGCCTGAAACTCCTCCTGGAATTGCAGATGGAATTGGGATTTACCTGTTGGCCTTGGTTAATGTTGAGCAGTTGGTGCTCAGGGCCTTTAATTTATCTTTGGCATCTCCATGAAGAGATAAACTTTTGGACTAACGTGGAACAAGTTGGGCAGCAGTTCAGCTCCAGTCACCATCCATCAAACCAGGTGGAATGGAGGCTGAATTCTTTTTTTTTGGACCTCTTTCCTCCAAAAAAGAGGAATTTGTAGTGGAAGAGAGGTTGTAGTGCTGCTGCTGGGTGTCCTGTCCACTTCCTGTGGCGAAACGGATTTTTTTGTCCATTTTCACACAGAATTTACACAGGATTTAGAATTTCAAGGCTTGCACAGTGTCTTGTTGAACCAGCAACCATTTCAGTGGTGAGCGGAGCAGTTTTTGCCCGCTCTTATCTCGCTGCGACATCACAATGTCAGGATCACATCAGGATATTAGGAAGAGATTTTTTTTCAGTGTCCCATTGGAACCCAGAGCTCTGGGAAAGGAGGAATTACCTTGCACTGTTAATTCAGCACTTGCATAAACTGTGCCATGCTTGTTCTCAGCCACACACTGATACATGCCAGAGTCCTCCAGGACTAGCTTGGAAAATCTCAGCTCTCCACCGCTCACTTCGATGCGGTTCTGTGCAAACAAGAGGATGAACCCATTAGATGAGAAAAACCAAAAAAATAAAAATGGAACTCAGTCCTCRGCTGGGTCGGGGTTGAGTTTCGTCACAGACTCCTCGGGGTGGTCTGGTTTTCCATGGGGGAAAACACAGGAATTGTTTTTTTGTCTGTGCGGTCACTCCCCCGCGTCGCCGTGCTCTGCTTGCYGAGACACCTGAGCAGCAGCGTGCAGGTGACACCAGGACAGGCACGAGGGGCTGTTTGTCCTCCCTGCTGGCCGGCTGTGAGTCCCTGCAGCTGCACGAAGCAATGGCTGGGATGGCAGCGCCAGGAGAGGGGGTTAGGGGATGGTGCCATCGCTTCGCAGCCCGATGGGGGCACATGGAGGAGGGATGCGGGGTGAGAACCGGGGCAGGGATGCAGGAGCGAGGCAGGAGGAGGGGCTGGGGCTGGAGGAGCGGGGTCAGAGCTGGCTTTGGGGTACCTGGGACGTCAGGGGCTGCCCATCCCGCAGCCACCGCACCGTGGGCCGGGGCTTGCCCGAGGCCACGCAGCTCCAGCGCAGGTCGGACCCGATGTCGGCCTCGGTGTCCGAGATCACGTCCAGCCAGTCGGGCTGGGCTGCAGGGGACAAGAGAGAGAGGGCAGAGCCAAGGAGCTCAGCTGAGAGGTGGCAGTGCCAGGCTGGCAGAAGGATGTCCYTGTGCCAGCGCTGCCGGCACAGTCGTTGGCACAGCGGGATCTGCCACAGGAACAGCCCCAGCCTTTTGTGCAGGGAGAGGCACGGCCAGGTCCTGCTGTGCCAGATCAGGGCAGAATCCAGGGCTGAGGAATTGGTTTCTCTTCTTAAGAGTAAATTCAGCCATTCCTGAACCATCAAATCATGGAATGGTTTGGTTTGGAAAGGAACWTCAAGATCCCCCAGTGCCATGGGCAGGAAAACCTTCCACCATCCCAGCTTGCTCCAAGTCCCGYCCAGCCTGGCCTGGAACACTTCCAGGGATGGGGAAGCCACAGCCCCTGTGCCACCATCCCCATCCACCCTGTGCCAGGGCCTCRCTGCTCTGACAGTAAAGAATTTCTTCCTGATATCTCCTCTAAACCTKCCCTCTCTCAGCTCCAGGCCATKCCTGAACTTCAGGAAAAMCTGGGATCAGGATGAGGTAACCAGCTTAAGTTTTYTAACTTGACTAGATCTGCTCAACAGCTCAGAGCGTTACCCCTGGTGGGAGCTCCTCAGGCTTGGAGAGGATCTTGAGCATGAGCCAAGTTTGATTTTTAGCACTCTCCTTCCTTCCCTGGTTCCCTGATGTTTGCTGTGATGATTTTAGAGCCCATTAAGAGCTCACTCTCTCTCTCTCTCCTTGCCACAGCCCAAATGTGCCCACCAAGGAAAGGTTTCCCTGATCCCTGCAGGTCTTGGTTGAGGCTTTGCAACACCTTTAATTAGGGCTGGTAAGGGGCAGGATTAGAGGGGGTGGTTTTAGTCCCAAAGCCTTGGACATTGCCTGGGGCACCTTGGTGTGCTCTGGAAAGTTAAAATGTGTTTCTTGGGTGAAGGTCACGTGTTTGTGTTCCTTGGGTGAAGGACACATGTTTAATGTGTTCTTTGGATGAAGGACACGTGTTTAATGTGTTCTTTGGGTGAAGGGCACATTTTTGGTTGTGTCCTCTTGGATAAGGGACAAGTTTGGTGCATCCCCTTGGATAAGGGACAAGTTTGGGTATGTCCCCTTGGATAAGGGATGTGTTTGGTGTGTCTCTTTGGATAAGGGACATGTTTGGATGTGTACCCTTAGATAAGGGACATGTTTGGATATGTCCCCTTGGATAAGGGATGAGTTTGGGTGTGTTCTCTTGGATAAAGGATGAGTTTGGTGTGTCCCCTTGGATAAGGGATGAGTTTGGGTGTGTCCCCTTGGGTAAGGGATGTGTTTGGTGTGTCCCCTTGGATACAGGATGAGTTTGGTGTGTCCCCATGGATAAGGGATGTGTTTGGGTGTCTCCCCTTGGATAAGGGACGAGTTTGGATATGTCCCCTTGGATAAGGGATGAGTTGGGGTGTGTGCCCTTGGATAAGGGATGAGTTTGGGTGTCCCTCCCCTTGGATAAGGGACGAGTTTGGATACGTTACCGTGGATGATGATGCGGCCCTGGTGGGTGTCCCTCCCTTTGGCGTTTTCCGCCTCACACTCGTACGTCCCCTCATCCTCAAAGCCAGCCTGCTGGATCTGCAGCAGGGGCTCGCTGCCGATCCACTTGGAGGACTGCGGCCCATCCAGCTTCCTCCACTTGATCCGGGGCACGGGGCTGCGGAAAAGCCGAGCCGGTGAATCCAGGCTGAGCTCAGTCCCACATGGCCACCCCGGTCCTGTCCCACTGGGCCTTGGCTTTGGCCAGCTCCTCCCTTTGCCCRTTTCCCTCCATCTCTGGTCTTCCAGTGGAGGTGTGGAAGTTCTGCCGTTCCCTCCCCATCCCGATCCCCATSTCAATCCTGATCSTTATCCCGATCCCAATCCCGATCCCAATCCCARTCCATGCGGAGCTGCACTCACTTTCCAAAGGCGAAGCACTCCAGGGTCACCACCTGCCCTGTCAGAGCGTAGGTGTCCGCAGGGAACCTGGCCTTGATGCTGGGTGGGAACTGCCTGGCATCTGCCAYGGGGAAAACAYCGCTCAGGGGACCTGGGTGACACCGAAATGCCACCCAGGGCGTCTCAAAGGGCAGAGGGAGCCATGAGGTGACTTCCCAACCCGTTTGGGTGAGGGGACAGAGGTTCCATTTTCTTTTTCAGACAGCTCTTGCTGAAGTCTCTAAAAATCTCTTTTATAACATCTCAGGGCTCCACAATTCCTGAGAATTATGGATTCCCCAGGATCCTGGAATGGTTTGGATTGTAAGGACTGTAAAGCCCATCCRGTCCCACCCATGCCATGGACAKGGACACTTTCCACTGTCCCAGGTTGCTTCAATCCATGTCCATCCAGGCCTTCCTCCTGYTTAATTCCCTTTTCCCTGTACCAGAATTTTCCTTTAAAAATAGAGAAACCCCATGGATGGAGTGGAAACAGGCAATCTTGAAGAGAGAGCTGCTTCCCTTCCATCCCAGCCCATCCATATTTTTGAAGCTCTTAAGAGAGGTTGGAGGATGACTTGGGCACTGTCCCCAGATGCTTTGTGGGGGGGTTGTTAATTCAGATTTTTCCCATAAGAATTGGCATTTTTGGGACAACCCAAGAGCACTGACCCTCTGCAGCCAGGCTGAGGCGGGAGAACTTGCTGAAGACGCTCTTGGTGATGAAGTCCATGTGGCTCGTGGCAAAGCAGGAGTAGTTGCCCAGGTCCGAGGCCTCTGTCTTGGCAATGTAGAGGTTGCCCGTGGTCTGGGAGATGAAACGYCTCCCGTCGGCCGGGATGAAATTGGGGAACTCGTTCAGGAGCCACCGGTAGGATAAACCTGGGGGGAACAGGAAAGGAATGAACTGGACATTTGTCCTCCCGGGTGGGATGGACCCAGTGGGATTCCAGGCTGGAATTGGTCTTTCCATGGGAGGAAAAGGGAATTGACTGCTCTGGTTGTTGTGTCCTCCYGGKTGGGATGGACCCAGTGGGATTCCCAGCTGGAATTGGCCCTTGCATGGACACACCAGTGTGTCCTGCCTCWGCTTTGTTGAGTTACAAACTCTGAATTAACCCCGAATTTCCTTCCATGGAATTCCCAGAAAATCTGGGAGCCCCCRTGCTCTGCTGTGTCCCCCTTACCTGGGTAGTGGGGCGGGGGGCTGCAGGTGAACATCACCCCCCAGCCCTCAGTGATCTTCACGGGGTCCCGCTCTTCYGCTGAGAATTCCTGCAAAACTGAACAGGCAGAGTGAAACCCAGACGGGAAAATACAGCTGGAGGAACCTCTGAGCTCTCTCTGCCCCTCCTCGGGTGGGAGATCCAAAAATATCATTGGCTTTCTCCATGAATCTCCAAATTCTCCAAATTTCTACGGAAGTGCCAGGAGATTTCTCCATGGGATGATGTGCTGGAGAGATTCTCTCTCTCTCCAGCCTTTTCCCAGGCAGGCTCYGTTTAAGCCCAGCCTAACTGGGGTTGTGTTTCATTTACCTGGCGGTGCCAAACTTACAGCCAAAGCGGAGCGAGGCCTCCCTGCTCACCACGGTGCCCCTGGAATTGGATGCCACGCACTGGTAGGAGCCGGAATCCTTGGCCTTCACGGGGTTGCTGATCACCAAATCCCCGGCCACCAGCCTGTAGCGGGAATCCGGCTCCAGCTTCAGCTCCGTGCCGTTCATCTTCCACCTGCCGGRAGAAACGGGGCAGGGACAGGGATAAATGCCCGTGGCCACGTTCATGGGGCTGGGCCCGGTGGATTTCCAGCTGGAGGTGGATTTGGATCTGAGCCGTGCCCTGGGAGGGGTGGAACATCTCAGAATTTTGGGATTGTTGAGGCTGGAAAATCCCTGTGGGATCATGGAGTCCAAGCTGTGCCCGATCCCCACCCTGAGCACTCAGTGCCACCTCCAGGTGACACCTCCAGGGATGGGCACTCCAAACCCTCCTGGGCAGCCCCTTCCAGCCCTTTCCATGAGGAAATTCCTGCTAATGTCCAACCTGAGCCTCCCCAGCCCAGCCTGGGGCCGTTCCCTCTCCTCCTGTCCCTGTTCCCTGGGATAAGATCCCAAATTTGGCTGTCCCCTCCTGGCAGGGAGTTGTGCAGAGCCAGAAATTCCCCCTGAGCCTCCTTTGCTCCAGGCTGAGCCCCTGCCCAGCTCCCTCAGAACTCTCCAAACCCTCCCCAGCTCCCTCAGGACTCTCCAAACCCTTCCCAGCTCCCTCAGGACTCTCCAAACCCTTCCCAGCTCCCTCAGGATTTCTCCAAACCCTTCCCAGCTCCCTCAGGACTCTCCAAACCCTTCCCAGCTCCCTCAGGACTCTCCAAACCCTTCCCAGCTCCCTCAGGATTTCTCCAAACCCTTCTCAGCTCCTCACAGGACAAGGAATCTCATTCCCAAGTCAATAATTTCCCATATATGGAATTCTGGATGTTTCTATCCCGTTCCAGGCGCAGAGGGAGCCCTGAGCTCACCTGTAGGTGGCAGGAGGATTGGCCCGGGCTCGGCAGGCCAGGATGACCTTTTCTTCTGCTGAGCCCTCAGGGAAGAGGGTGTGGGATGGCTGCTCCTCGAACACCGGCCCGTAGCTCCTCATCCCGCCCTGGGCTTGGCACCAAACTGCGTGAGAGGGGAAAACCTGCTCAGCTCCGCTTGGCTTTTCCTAAAAAATTCTCCTTTTCAGTTTTGTAGGGTGTCCCCAGCTGCGAGGAGGAGAGAAGGAGCAATGTGACAACCGCACCCCATCTGTCAGCACAGCCCGGGCCTGGCCGTGGGGACACACCCTGCCACTCCCACCGAGCATCCCGCAGCATTCCCGCCCTTCCAGAGGGACCAGCGTCCCTGGGGACACGTGGAGCARGGAGTGGGGACCTCCTGGAACACCACAGCTGGAGCTGGGAATGTCCCCTTGTCCCTGAGGTTCCTCCTCTGCCTGCACAGACTTTGCCTGGTTCGTTCTTCCAAAATCCTCTCCAGGGTGAGGGAGGAGAGGGGAGAACTGGGATCTTCACGGCTCTGGACACACCTGGCAGGTCCCCTCTGTCCCTGCAGCTCCACCGGCTCCTGACACCTCAAACCAGTTGGTTGCTGGTGTGGAAACCAGAGCAAACCACTGCAAACCAGTGCAAACCAGTGCAAACCAGTACACACCATTCTGTTCCATGCCTGGGATGAGCCTGAAGCTGCTTTTGGGGTGTTCAGACTCGGAATCGTCTCCGGTTTTGAAAACAAGGAAGAACAAGAGGGACAAAGGCCCCACCTGCCTGATCCACACCACGCCTGGGCCACCCTTTGGGGACAATGTGGGAAKTGCCAGCTGCCTTCCTGTCTCAAAATTCCAAATTCCAGCAGATCCCCTCCCACACAGGGCAATCCCAGAACCCCAGACYGGTTTGGGTGGGAAAAACCTTCAAACTCATCCCGTTCCACCCGTGCCTGGGCTGGGACAGCTCCCAGAGCCCAGGGYGCTCCCTGGAAGGGACACTGAGAGCCAGAGCCAGACAGAACCCGCCTGGAAATCTCTTTCTTGCAGGAACAGCCGGTGGGATAATTGCCAGCACGTCTGTCCTCGCTGTCCCTGTCCCCCTGGAGACGCCTGGCCCTTATCAGGGAAGGAGCCACCAGCACTGATAAGCTCCGAGCTGCTTCCCCAGCTCCGGGATCCTTCCCTGCTCTGTAATTGAATTAATGAGCGTCTCCAACCCGCTGTGCCAAGGCCAATCTGTCTCCTTCCCCCTCTCCTCAGCGGGGCCGCTCCTCAATGAAGCCATTCCCGGGATGTTTGATGGAAGAGCCGCTTCCAGCCGGGAACGGGCTGGGATCAGCGGGAGCAGCCCTTGACCCGCAGCTCCCGGGGCTCGCCTCGCGTTCCGGCTGCTCCGGGAGGAGGCTGGGAAGGGCTGGGGAGGGATGGGAGAGGGGCTCGGCTAATTGGCTCCGGGTTGGGAGCAGCTGCTCCCCGTGTCCCTGCTCCAGGCAATTATCCCGGCTCCGCAAGGATGTGCCCGCAGGATGGTCCCCACAGGAGACCGGCGAGAGGCACCGAGCTGGGGTTGTTTGGAATTGAGGAAAAGCAGCGGGTTTGGGGGTTTTCCCCCTCCTAGCCAGTGCTGTTTTCCATCTAGGATGGTTCTGTTCCTAAAAGAAAAGCTGGAAATCCTCTCCCGTGTGGATGTGCTCACGGGATGGTCCCTGGAGCCACACAGGGAGAGGAACCAAGCTGGGATTCTTTAGAATTAAGGAAAAGCAATGGGTTTGGGGTTGTTTCCCCTCCCAGCCAGAGCTGTTTTACATCTAGGATGGTTCTGTTCCTAAAGGGAAAGCTGGAAATCTTCTCCCATTTGGATGTGCTCTGAGATGGTCCCCAGAGCCACACAGGGAGAGGCACCAAGCTGGGATTCTTTGGAATTGAGGAAAAGCAGCGGGTTTGGGGTTGTTTCCCCTCCCAGCCAGAGCTGTTTTCCTTCTAGGATCACTCCATTCCTAAAGGGAAAGCGGGAAATCTTCTCCCATTTGGATCAGTGCTCACAGGATGGTCCCTGGAGACACACAGGGAGAGGCACCAAGCTGGGATTGGATTCTTTGGAATTAAGGAAAAGCAGCGGGTTTAGGGTTGTTTCCCCTCTCCATCTAGGATGGTTCTGTTCCTAAAGGGAAAAATGGAAATCCTCTCCCCTTCGGATGTGCTCACGGGATGGTCCCCACAGGGAGAGGCACTGAGCTGGGATTCTTTGGAATTGAGGGTAAGCAGCGGGTTTGGGGTCGTTTCCCCTCCCAGCCAGAGCTGTTTTCCTTCTAGGATGGTTCTGTTCCTAAAAGAAAAGCTGGAAATCTTCTCCCATTTGGATGTTCTCATGGGATGGTCCCCAGAGCCACACAGGGAGAGGAGCCAAGCTGGGATTGGATTCTTTGGAATTAAGGAAAAGCAGCGGGTTTGGGGTTGTTTCCCCTCTCCATCTAGGATGGTTCTGTTCCTAAAGGGAAAACTGGAAATCCTCTCCCCTTTGGATGTGCTCCGGGATGGTCCCTGGACCTGCACAGGGAGAGGCGCCAAGCTGGGATTGGATTCTTTGGAATTAAGGAAAAGCAGTGGGTTTAGGTTTGTTTCCCCTCTCCATCTAGGATGGTTCCATTCCTAAAGGGAAAAATGGAAATATTCTCCCTGTTTGGATGTTCTCATGGGATGGTCCCCTAGAACCACACTGGGAGAGGCACCAAGCTGGGATTCTTTAGAATTAAGGAAAAGCAGCAGGTTTGGGGTTGTTTCCCCTCCCAGCCAGTGCTATTTTCCATCTAGGATGGTTCTGTTCCTAAAAGAAAAGCTGGAAATCTTCTCCCATTTGGATCAGTGCTCACGGGATGGTCCCTGGAGCCACACAGGGAGAGGCACCGAGCTGGGATTCTTTGGAATTAAGGAAAAGCAGCGGGTTTGGGGTCGTTTCCCCTCCCAGCCAGCGCTGTTTTCCTTCTAGGATGGTTCCATTCCTAAAGGGAGAAATGGAAATATTCTCCCTGTTTAGATATTCTCATGGGATGGTCCCCAGATCCACACAGGGAGAGGCTCCGAGCTGGAGTTCTTTGGAATTAAGGAAAAGCAGCGGGTTTGGGGTTGTTTCCCCTCTCCATCCAGGATGGTTCTGTTCCTAAAAGAAAAGCTGGAAATCCTCTCCCATTCGGGTCAGTGCTGAGGGAGTCCCGGCTGGAATAAACTCTGCTGACTGAGGGGGAAACAATAATGAGTTAATGGGGAATTAATGAGAAAGAATTAATTGAKCRCTGATAGATGAGTTAATTGTGCTCTGATAGATGGCGGTGGCRGGATCCAGGCTGAGCAGCTTTAATTTTGAGATTAATTAGGGAGCATAAGGTAAATAATTTCTATTTATTTAACAAATAAAATATCTATTGGTACCACTCCCATCCCTGCCCCTTTCCCGTGGGATTTTTTATTCCAATCAAGCCAAATCAKGCTCATCCTCCCTCCTGATCCCACCTGGAGCCCGTGTCCCTTTCCTCTSCTCTGCTGTCCCTTTGTCCCTGCCAAGGTTATGGCTGCCAGTGCCAGGCATCGATTTTCCCGCTTGGAATTGATGCCTGGGGTTCAGGTGAATTTTAATCCACAATTCCAAGGTGCTGGGGGGAGAAACGCTTGGATTTCACTCATTAAACAAATCAGGGGTTGGTTAAGGCAGTAATTAAACAGTTACRAGATGGGGATAAGGTTAAAATTAAGAACTGATAAATCTAAGGAGTTCTGAGACTGATCCAGGCCCATTCTGCCACCCCAGAATTCCCAATTTTTTTTTCATTCACCCCAGAATTCCCAATTTTTAATGTTGCCAATGCAGGATCTGTCCTGGAGCTCTGGCATTTGGAAAATAGGGAGAAGACAGGCACAAAATTAAGATTTTAAAGCCAAATTTCAAAGGAGAGGAGTGACCTGCTGGGAATTTTCCATATTTCATCCAGCTGGGAGAGCTGGAATGACAGGAAAAACTTCATCATGCCTCTGGAATAACCTTCAGTATCAGGGAAAATKATAATTAACACCAAAATCATGAGAAACAGGTGAAAGCAGAACACCTGAAAATGAAGWTTTGGAGAAGCAGCTGCAGGGAGGTGACTCCAAAGTCTCCCTTTTGGGTTATTTTTTGGGATATTTTTAGGAATTTGCTGAAAGCCCAGGTGTGCAGGAAGGCTGCACTTTGTGCTGAGCCCAGGAAATGATGGATTTCCTCGGTGGAGCATTTTCCAAGTTGAATTCTTTTTTCTGAGGACATCCACAGCACAGCCGTGGAGCTCCTGGATCACAGCGGGGAGCTGGGCAATAAATTGGTTTTGCAGGAGTTTTATGTCCAGAATCCAACTGGATTTGGGGGTTTTTGAGGATCAGCTCTTTGAGGAACCCAGGATTTATTTTGGGTTGTTTTTAATGAGCAGCTTCCTGCGGAACAAAGGGTCAGGGCTTGSATTCCCAGATTTTCCAGAGGTTTTCCCAACTGAACAAAARCCAGGRAAAGTTTGGGATTTTAGAGTGGTCTCYGTGCACTTCAGAAGCTTTAAATATTTAAATCTCCCTCCAGACCTGGAGGTTTTGGCTCTTTTCCCACTCCATAACATTTCCCTGAGCTTCATCCATCGCTTCCATCCTTTTGTCCTGATCCCTCCTGGTATTCCCAGGATTTCCCCCTGTCCCATCTGCCCTCAGATCTCCASGGCACCACCAGCCAAAGCTCAGTGAAAATCACCCTCCCAGGCTYCCCAGGCTGTGATTTTTGGGGGGTTTTGCCTGAACTCAGGTGSTTGGTGGGAGACCCCAAGTCCAGCTCTGGGGTCAGGGTGATTTCCAAGCRGGATAATTGCCTCTGGATCCAGGGCAGCTCCCCCTGCCTGGGYCTCCTCAGGGATGCAGAGAACATTAAAAGGTAATTAGATATTTATGAGGATGGGCCAGCAGGCTCTGCCCGAGGYGATGGATTGGCTGGAGGACATTAGCCAGGCTCAGCTGGAGAGGAAACGTCTCCCTGCGGAAAAGGGACCTGAAGGGAGCAGCCTGAGCCTCCCCGAGAGTCAGGGATGGGCCCTGAGGTCTGGAAATGGTCCCCAAAATCCAGAAATCATCCCCAAAATCTAGAAATGGTCCTTGAGATCCAGGGGTGGGCCCTGAGGTCTGGAAATGGTCCCCAAAATCCAGAAATCATCCCCAAAAATCAGAAATTGTCCTTGAGATCCAGGAATGGGCCATGAGGTCTGGAAATGGACCCCCAAATCCAGAAATCATCCCCAAAATCCAGAAATGGTCCTTGAGATCCAGACCTTCTCCCTGAGGTCCAGGGATGGTCCCTGAGGTCTGGAAATGGTCCCCAAAATCCAGAAATCATCCCCAAAATCCAGAAATGGTCTTTGAGATCCAGACCTTCTCCCTGAGGTCCAGGGATGGGCCCTGGGGTCTGGAAATTGTCTCTGACATGCAAAAATGTCCCTGAGATTTGGAATTTCTCCCTGACAGTCAGAAATTCTCCCTGTGATCTAGAAATGGTCCTTGAGATCTGGAAATGATCCCTGAAACCCAGAAACGTCCCTGAGATCTGGAATTTTTCCCTGAGATCCAGAAATCCTCCCTGGCATCCAGAAATGCTCCCTAAGGAGCAGGGGGATCTCTCTGGGGTACGGCCAGCAAGGAATCCCTGGGAAAAGCAGGATGGGGAGTGGAATGAATCCCACTCCCCRTGAATGAAGGAAATGARTGCAAGAAATTCCTCCTGMACCTCCTTAAATCTGGGTTTAGAAAGGRGGAATCATTTCAAACATTCCTGGCCCAGAGGGAGATTGGGAATAGCACAGACACGGAACAGCCCATCCCAAAGCACGCGGGGATTTGGGATCCAGCAACGCCCGCATCCCACGGGCAGGAGGTTCCCAGTGAATCCCGGGGGATTTCCCGCCTCCTCCAGCCCTTCCCGCGGGAATCTCTTACCCAGGAAGGTGCCCACGGCCAGGGAGGTGTGGATGAGCCCAGCGGTGCCTCCCATCCTGCGCCGGGTCCTGCGGAGCCTCTATGGGCGCGTGGGGACGGCGGCCCTGGGGGGGACACACAGCGGGGTCAGCGGGGCCCTTCCAGCCCCAGATATTCCATGGAACTGCTGTTCCAGTCAGCGGGGCCCTTCCAGCCCCAGATATTCCATGGGGCTGTGATTCCAGAGTCTGGGGTCAGTGGGGCCCTTCCAACCCCAGATATTCCATGGAACTGCAATTCCAGTCAGCGGGGCCCTTCCAGCCCCAGATATTCCATGGGGCTGTGATTCCAGAGTCAGCAGGGCCCTTCCAACCCCAGATATTCCATAGGGCTGTGATTCCAGAGTCAGCAGGGCCCTTCCAGCCCCAGATACTACATAGGGATGTGATTCCAGAAGCTCTGGGGTCAGTGGGGCCCTTCCAGCCCCAGATATACCATGGAACAGCAATTCCAGTCAGCGGGGCCCTTCCAGCCCCAGATATTCCATGGAACTGCAATTCCAGAGGCTCTGGGGTCAGCAGGGCCCTTCCAAACTCAGATATTCCATGGGGCTACAATTCCAGAGTCAGCAGGACTCTTCCAGCCCCAGATATTCCATGGAACTGCAATTCCAGAGTCAGCAGGACCCTTCCAGCCCCAGATATTCCATGGAACTGCAATTCCAGAGTCAGCAGGACTCTTCCAGCCCCAAATATTCCATGGGGCTGCAATTCCAGAGTCAACAGGATCCTTCCAGCCCCAAATATTCCATGGAACTGCTGTTCCAGAGTCAGCAGGACCCTTCCAGCCCCAGATATTCCATGAAACTGCTGTTCCAAGGTCAGCAGGTCCCTTCCAGCCCCGGATATTCCACGGAGCTGCTGTTCCAGAGGCTCCACAGTCCAGCTGTGCCTCCCCACTGGCCGCCAGCCCAAGTGAGACTCACTCCAGGGCAGAATTCCAGCGGTGCCCGGAGGAGCAGGAGCTGCTGAAGGAGCTCTTTCTGTCCCCACCGGAGGGGACAATCAGAGAGCGGAATTGTTGTCCCTCCTCCTTTGCTATTTCCCATTCTTCCCCGCTCCTCCATAAACTCTCGTTTCCAAGTGTTTCTGATGGAAAACACTGAGTCAGAAGCACAGGAGAAGGGAGGAATAATTCGGGGTTTTGTGAAAATAATGAAGATATTGGGAAGGAATTCTTGGCTGGTGAGGGTTGGGATGCCCTGGAGCAGGATTCTCCATCCCTGGAATTGTCCCAAGCCAGGTTGGATGGGGCTKGGAGCAGCCTGGGATRGTGGAAGGTGTCCCTGCWATGSCAGGGGTGACACTGGSTGGGCTTTARGGTCCCTCCCAACCCAAATCACTCCAGGATTTGGGAATTCTGAAACAGGAATCTTTAATTGAAACTCTTTAATTGCCASRGCATCTCCTGATGGCCTTCYCARTCCCTTCCACAGCCTCYTGTGATCCCAAAAGATTCCCAAAAWCCAACCCCCAGCCAAACCCTGGGCTCTTTGTGGGAGCAGCCCCAGCCCCGGCGCCGCTTCCYCCGGATCTCCAGCAGGGATTTCGGGCTGCTTCCTCCCTCTTTGTTAACAAACCCTTTGGAAACGGCTCCCGGAGCTCTCCCCCAGCCCGGCAGGGCCTCATTTCSCGCTGCCCTCCCCAGAACGCCCCGGCGAGGAGCTGAAGATGCTGCCAAGAGCTCCGGGGCCGCTCCTGCTGCTCGCCCCCCTGCTCCAGCTGGTGCTGCTCGCGCTCCCGTCCCTGCCCATCTGTCCGGCCCCGAGCCCTCGGAGCRGGGATTAGCGCATCCCCTGGGATGCTCGGCCCCTTCCCAGCCCCCCCTCATTACCCGCAGCACCTGAGCAAACAGCAGAGCCCAGCTCGGGCTGCGGGAACCAGCCGGGCTCTTTGTGTCCTCGCCCGGAGAGAAGGCTTTGCTGCCAGCATCCCAAAATCCACCCCAAAATCCATCCATCCCAAAATCCATCCCAAAATCAATCCATCCCAAAATCTATCCCAAAATCCATCCATCCCAAAATCTATCCCAAAATTCAATCCAAAAATAAATCCATCCCAAAATCTATCCTGAAATCCATCCCAAAATCAATCTATCCCAAAATCCATCCCAAAATCAATCCCAAAATCAACCCATCCCAAAATCAATCCATCCCAAAATCCATCCCAAAATCCATCCCAAAATCCATCCCAAAATCCAGCCATCCCAAAATCTATCCCAAAATCCATCCCAAAATAAATCCATCCCAAAATCTATCCTGAAATCCATCCCAAAATCAATCTATCCCAAAATCCATCCCAAAATCTATCCCAAAATCCATCCCAAAATCCATCCCAAAATCCATCCCAAAATCAATCCATCCCAAAATCAATCCATCCCAAAATATATCCTGAAATCCATCCCAAAATCCGTCCCAAATTTCATCTCAAAATTCATCCCAAAATCCATCCATCCCGAAATCTATCCCAAAATCTATCCCAAAATCTATCCCAAAATCCATCCCAAAATTCATCCCAAAATCCATCTGAAAATCTATCCCAAAATCCATCCATCCCAAAATCTATCCTGAAATCCATCCCAAAATCCAAAATCCAACTCCTGGGGGTTTGTCTCGTCTGAGTTCGAGGGCTGGATCTCAGTGTCCCTCTGTCCTCAGCCCCGAGAGCTGGGCAGGGGACACGGGGAGGGGACAGAGAGGGGACAGAGGGGACTGATAGGAGGGGACAGAGAGGGGATGAAGGGGACAAAGAGGGGACTGACAGGAGGGGACAGAGAGGGGACAAGAGCGGGAACAGAGAGGGGACAAAGGGGACAAAGAGGGGACAGAGGGGACAGGCAGGAGAGGACAGAGAGGGGACAGGTAGGAGAGGACAGAGAGGGGACAGAGGGGACAGGCAGGAGAGGACAGAGGGGAGACAGAGAGGGGACAGAGAGGGGACAGGTAGGAGAGGACAGAGAGGGAACTGACAGGAGGGGACAAGGGGACAGGCAGGAGAGGACAGAGAGGGGACAGCCGCCCTCAGCCTGCTGGGATTTTGTTCCCTGACAGGCCCCAAAATAAAGCTGGGCTCCTTTATCCCCCGGCCGCAGGGAAAGGGAGGAGCCGATCCCGGAGGGAGGCGGCAGCTCCAGGTGGGAGAGGCCGGAGCTGTGACAGGGACAGGGAATTCGGGACGGAGCGCAGCGGGGCGGGCGCGCTCCCACGCAGGAGCCGCGGTTCCAGCAGCCCTGGAGCGGCTCGGTCCACATGGAGTTCACTTGATGTCACGAGAATCCTGCCCGCGAGCAGCGTCCGAGCCCACGGCCCGGCACCAACACTGTCCCTTTGTTCCCACTGCTGTCCTTCCCGCCCTGGGGACAAGGGGCAGCTTTGAGCCGGGCGCGCTGCGGGGTTGCGGGAGATGCCAGCCCTGCGCTAATTAATGAGTTGACTTTTCCAAATCCCCGCAGTTCCTCGCCCGGGGTTTGGGAGAGGCTTTGGAGAGGCGGGAGCTGTTCCTGCACCGGCGCTGCAAATTAAACTCAGGAGTTTTTGCTCCAGCCCCGTTTTTTGAGCCTGAATCTCTGCGAGCCCCGGGAGCTGCCCGGGGAGGCTCCAGCTGCAGCTCTGCTCTCTTTGTTCCCTTTCCCCTCACACTTTGAATACAAACAGGAAAGAGAGGGGCAAAAGCTGGATTTTTGTTATTTTTTCATGGAATCCTGGACTGGTTTAAGGGACCTTAAATCCCATCCAACCCCATGCCGTGGGCAGGGACATCTTCCACCTTCCAGGTGGCTCCAACCCAGCCTTGGACATTTCCAGGGATGGAGCAGCCACAGTTTCTCTGGGAATTCCCACCCCAGCCCTCGCCACCCTCACAGCCAGGAATTCCTCCTGATATCCATCTAAACCCACTCCCTGGTGCTGAAATCCTTCCACAAGGAGGAGAAGCGGGAGGAGGTCGGGGTTGGGCCCGTCCTCCCTCCTGGGGTTGAGAGCTCCTTGGGGCAGCTCTGAAATACAGGAAATTTCTCTGACATTCCCTGGATTATCCAATCCCTAGCTCCTGGTCCTGGATCAACCCCCAGGCTTCTGATCCAGGATCTGATCCCAAGTTGTGGATACTGGATCTGACCCCCAGCTCCCAATCCTGGATCCTACTCCCAGCTTCTCCAAAGCTCAGGAACACTCTGCACTGGCATTGAGCCCTGCTCTATCCCTAATTAGGGAAGGACCACAGGGAGCGTTTTTTCCCTTTTCCTGGGGTATTTTGACAGACACCCGAGAGCGCTGCCGGTGTCCTCAGAGGGGATCTGTCACTGCTGCTAATGGAGGCTGTCACCGATACCTCCGGGAGAGATGGGACTCCACATGATCCCTACCCTTTGGGAGCAGGAGGGATGGAGAGCCTCATATGATCCCTTCCCTCTGGGAGCCAGAAGCTCCACATGATCTTCTTCCCTCTGGGGCCAGGAGGAATGGAGAGCTCCAAAAGATCCCTTCCCTTTGGGAATGGGGCAGGATGGAGAGCTCCACATGATCCCTCCAAGGAGTGGGTAGGATGGAGAGCTCCAAAAGATCCCTTCCCTTTTGGGAATGGGGTGGGATGGAGAACTCCATATGAGCCTTTCTCTTTGGGATGGAGAGCTCCACATGGTCCCTTCCCTTTGGGAGCTGGGATGGATGGAGAGCTCCATATGATCCATCCGGGAGCGGGGCAGGATGGAGAGCTCCACATGATCCCCTCCTCTGGGAGCAGGCAGGATGGAGAGCTCCAAAGATCCCTTCCCTTTGGGAATGGGGCGGGATGGAGAGCTCCACATAAGCCTTTCTCTTTGGGATGGGGAGCTCCACATGGTCCCTTCCCTTTGGGAACTGGATGGATGGAGAGCTCCACATGATCCCTTCCTTCCAGGAGTGGGGCAGGATGGAGAGCTCCACATGATCCCTCCAGGAGCAGAGAGCTCCACAGGATACCTTCCCTCCTGGAGCAGAGAACTCCACATGATCCTTCTCTCTGGGATGGAGAGCTCCACAGGAATCCCTTCTCTCAGGATGAGAGCTCCACAGGATCCCTTCTCTCTGGGATGGAGAGCTCCACAGGATCCCTTCTCTCCAGGATGGAGAGCTCCACAGGATCCCTTCCCTTTGGGAGCAGAGAGCTCACAGGAATCCGCTTTCCCTCCGGAGCAGGGATCGGGGAGCGATCCATGAGCGGGCAGGCAGATTCAGGGAGCTCGGGGAGATTTGGAGAGGGGCTGGGAGAGGAGGAGCAGCCTGGAACAGCACCCCCAGCTCCGACTGCAGAGCTGCATCCTCYGGAGGACGATTCCAGCGGGATTTTGGGAAGGTCAGGGGTGGATTTTGGCAGGAGATGCCGCGTCCGGCGCTATCCATTACCGGGACAAATCAGTGTAATTCCATCYCCTGCACTCAGCCGCCAGAGGAGCGTTTGGGATTAAGTGGGGCAGCTCCTTCTGCCGCAGCGTTCCCCAGGGAGGGATCGCTCCGGCCACAGCTCCTCCTGTGCCTCTTTTGTTCGGGATCGTGGCTAAAGCTGGAAAGGGCAGGCGTGTGCTGTTCCCTGGGTTCTGACTCTCAGAACCTTCCCAAGGTTGGGGACATCGCGTCCATCCCAGCACAGCGTGGCTGGCGGGGGACAAACGGCTCCATTGTCACGGGTTTGTCCTCCTGGAAATCAGGGGTGGATCGAGAGGAAAACTCTGCATTCGGCCCTTCCCAGAGCTTTTTTGGGTTGGATCTGTCGGTGCCTCCAGGTCCTGCAGGAATTCTGGGCCWCTCCAAACCCATCCTGAGCAAGGAAGGCTCCAAATGAGGACCACAAGAGGGGCTTGGGGAGGAGTTCTGTCACCCCAAACAGGCCCTGATCCTGGGAGTGCTTTTCCTGAATAATTGGTCGCAGTTCTGGGCGGTCTCTGGGGCTTGGGGGAGTTTCCTTTTGATCCAAACTCTGCCTTTGTGCGGGAGACAAAGCCGGGAGGTGCCTTTGGGCCGGACATGGAAAGGGGAGTGGGCAGGAAGGGCTTGGGGGGAAAATCGAATTGTTTAAAAAAAAAAAAAAAAAGGGGGTATTTTATTATGAGTGGGACTTTCCTGCTCTGGGCAGAGTGAATTTAACAAGTGAGCTTTGCAGTGAGCTTGTTTCCCTTTAAAAATTATATTTATACTTATATTTATATTTATATTTATACTTATATTTATATTTATATTTATATTTATATTTATATTTATATTTATATTTATATTTATATTTATATTTATATTTTATTTTATTTTTATTTTTATTTTTATTTTTATTTTATTTCTAATCTATATTTACATATTTATTTATATTCATATTTATATTGTTATTATTTATATTCATATTTATTTATATTTATATTTATATTCATATCTATTTATATTAATTATCTTTTTCCTCCCCAAACAAACCCATTCCCATCTCTCTCCTTGGTCCCTCACAGAGGTGATGGAATTCCAACCTGAGCTATTCAAATATCCCTTGGAAAATTCCCAGGGGTTTGGAGCTGGAGCTCCTGGGTGTTCCAGGTTTGGGTCACCTCCAGTGGGACCTCGGGACCTCAGGGTGCTCAGCCCTGAGCCAAAGCCTTGGGACAGGTGACAAAGCCAAGGGGACCAATGGGAAGAGCCAGGAGACTTTTCCATGGATCTCCAGCCCCCAGGGTTGGGGAATTTTGGCTCGGGAAGGGAATTCCCCCCAGGCTGGGCACGGGCCTGGTGTTAGGCCAGGCTGGCACTCTAAACTTGCCCTCCAGACTCGAATTCACACTCAAAGCTCAGCCCAGAGCAGCCGGGATGAGAAGTCTGGAAATCCACCCAGGGGCGATTCCAGCGGGAATTCGGGAGGCGATGTCAGCCCCAAATCCTGGCTAAAGTCASAGATATTCCCACAGGCACGTTCCCCTGCTGCCAACCCCTCTCRGGAAATGTTCAATTTTCCCAGGAAATGCTCCTTTTTCCCGGGAAATGTTCAATTTTTCCAGGAAATGTTCAATTTTCCCGGGAAATGTTCAGTTTTCCCGGGAATTGTTCCCTTTTCCCGGGAAATCCCGGCTGCTCCTGYGGGATCTCCCCTGGGCCGGGTGGGATTTTTTGGGGAGGATGGAGCTGAGCCCCCCTCCCCAAAATTAACCCCCCATTCCCGCTTCCCACYGCCCTCTCCAGGCCTGGATCAGCTCGGGGAAACTCAGCCTATATTTACATCTTTATTTATATTCACATTTATACTGGTGCTATTATTTATGTGAATATTTATTTATATTAAATATATATTTATATATATAATTTTATATATATTTATATTATATATATTTATTTTTAATATATTTTTATATATATTAAAATAAATATATATAATATAAATATTTATTTATTTATTTATATTTTTATATATTTATATTAATTTTTATATATTTATATATATTTTTATATATAAATATTTTAATATATATTTTAATTTATATTTAAATTATATATTTAACATATATAAATATTTTAATATATATATATCCTCGGCTCTCCCAGTGCACCGCTGGGCGCTTGTACTGGTCAAACTGGGGTTMAAATCGCCCCTCAGGGGAAGCTGCAGCTGCTCCCGGTGGTGCTGCCGGATTTTTGCTCCTTGGGATGCTCCAGCCCCGTGTCCAACCTTCTCTCCTGCCCCTGGGTTTGGRGTTYGGGCTCCAAACATTCCCAGCCTCGKCAGGGATCAGCACTAAACAGATTTTCCTGGTCTCTCCCGGTTTTTACGGCTGCCCAGTTGATAATAAATGTTCCAATTTAGGGTCAGGGTTGCTGGGCAGGGCTGGGGTTGGGACTCACAGCCGGCTCCGGCTGGGAATGTCCCTTGTGGGACATTTATCCCAGTGGGATCCTGGATTTTACACCGGGGGTGTTTTCATGGAAAATGAAAGATTTTGAGTTCGGGGAAAGGGATTTCGTGCAGCTGGAGAGCTGTGCTGAGCAAACCCGTGGGAGACGGGGAAATCCCCATCCCAAACTCCATGAAAACCCCATCCKGAGTTCCTTGAAAACCCCACCCAAACTCCATGAAAACCACATCCTGARTTCCTTGAAAACCCCATCYCAAMCTCCMTGAAAACCCCATCCCGAGTTCCTTGAGAACTCCACCCAAACTCCATGAAAACTACATCCTGAGTTCCTTAAAACCCCATCCCAAACTCCATGGAAACCACATCCTGAGTTCCTTGAAAACCCATCCCAAACTCTCTGAGACCCCATCCCAATCTCCCTTGGACCCTATGCAAATCTSCCTGAAACCCCCATTCCAAACTGCCTGAAAACCTCACCCAAATCTCCCCGAGACCCCATCCCAAACTCTCCGAGACCCCATCCCAAATTCCCTGGGAACCCCATCCCAATCTCCCTGAAAATCCCACCCCAATCTCCCTGAAAACCTCTTCCCAATCTCCCTGGAAATCCCATCCCAATCTCCCTGAGACCCCCACTTCAAATTCCAGGGACCCCATCCCGAATTCCCTGAAAATTCAATCCCAATCTCCCTCGGAACCCCATCCCAATTTCCCTGAAAATCCCATCCGGATCTCCCTGAGACCCCCACGCCAAATTCTTGGGACCCCATCCCAAATTCCCTGGAAACCCCACCCCAATCTCCCTGAAAACCCCTTCCCAGTCTCCCTGGAAATCCCATCCCGATGTCCCTGAGACCCCATCCCAAATTCCCTGAAAACCCCACCCCAATCTCCCTGAAAATCCCATCCCAATCTCCCTGGAAACCCCTTTCCAATCTCCCTGAAAATCCCATTCTGATGTCCCTGAGACCCTATGCCAAATTCTTGGGACCCCATCCCAAATTCCCTGAAACCCATCAATCTCCCTGGAAAATCCATCCCGATCTCCTGAGACCATAATTCCAGGGACCCATCCGAATTCCCTGGAAATCCCACCCAACCTCCCAGGGACCCCTCCCGATTCCGTGCGGGCTCCGGGAGCCGGCCGGATCCCGGAAATGGGGCTGAGCCGGGAGGGCTCCCGGAGCTGCCGGGAGAACCCGGAGGTGCCAGGGTGACCCTCGGGGGTGGTGGCACTGCAGCGACAGGGACACAGTGGCCACGGCCAGAGAAACCCCGGCAGGGCTCAGCCTCTCTCAAACATTTCATGATAAATTTGGATTTTGGGAATTTCCGGCGCGCCTTTAACGGCTTTAAACGCGGGCTCAGCTCCACGTGGATCCCATTTTTTCCGTGGGGTGGAAATTCCGTGCGCTGTGGGAAATGCTAAAGGCGCGGTTTGGGTTTTCTTGCCCTTTTATGGTTTATTTGCGGTAAATCCGCGGGAAAATCCTAAGCCAGACCATCAAATCCTCGGCGAATATTCCAAGGGATAAAAGTGGCCGCTCAGTTTTGTAGGAATCGCATGGGCTGGGAGGAGCTTTGGGAACCCTTTGTCTCACTCTACCTGAGCCCAAGCGCAGCTGGGCTGGACAGGATCCTCCCTCTCCCGTTTTTTGGAGTTTTTGGGAATTCTGGCCACCCTTGGAAACCTCAGTTATTTCTGGAAAGTTTGGATCCTGCTTGAGCAAAGCAAGAGGTTTTTGGGTTTGTGTCTCTGTGCTAAATCCCAAACGCCCAGCCTGCAGAGGTTCATTCTTGATCCTAATCTCCTACGCGACCCCGCGCTCCCAGCTTTGCGCCCTAGAATTCCTGCTGGATCTGCCTGGGAGGAGCAGGGCCGGGCTCTGGGAAGCCTCGGGATTTCTCGCAGCTACCGGGATGCAAGAGGCTGCCGCTGCCGCCTCCATCCTCAACAGCAAACCGGTTTGCCCGGGAGAGGCGCGATCTCCGCCGGGATCCGTCCGCTCCGGCCCCGGGGATAACCGCTTGGGGGCTGGAGGGCGGGTCGGGGCCGGCCCGGGCAGTTGTTGGGATCGCGAGGGTGGGGTGAGGAGGGAGCATGAGGGCCAGTTTGAAGACAGAAGAAGGAGGCCCAAGGATGATCCCCCCAGCTTTCTCCTCTGGGAATGGGAAGGGGGGGGGGGGGGGGGGGGGGCGGAGGGGTGCCTGGTTGTGGGCGCCCCCTGTCCATGGGAATGGATCCCGGGGCCTTTGGCACAGCCCGGAGGTGTCCTTTACTTGCACGGGCCCCGGGTGTCCCTGGCACAGGCCCGCGGGTGGTCTCATCGGCACAGACCGCGGGTGTCCATGGGGCAAAACGAAGCCGCTGCCCGGGATGTCCCCTAGCGGCAAGAGCACAGCCCGGGTGTCCCTGGCAACAGGCCCAGACATTATTGGGTGTTTGGTTCTCTCGTCTTTTGGTCTACACACGCCCTGTGATTCCAGCGGAGTGTGGGCCCTTTTTCTTTCCTGTAAAGCCAGTGCTTGCTTGTGTGTGGTGTATAGAGTTTATAAGCAATGTGAGGCGCGTCCTCATTGCTATCACTTCCAGTCAGCCAGGCGTGGCCGTGGGGCTAGACCATTGGGCTCCCCTGATGGACTTTTAGCCTCAGGACAAGCCCTGTGCAGGTAGAAGCTAAATGAGCCCTCTTCAGAATTTAAAAATGGCTTTTCACCAGGATCAATTGAGGCCACTCAATGAGGGGCTATGAGGGGGAATATGAAGCTAGATCACCCAGTCATCATCTGTGTGACATAAGAGACCCACAGCAAAATCCCAGGACTCCTCCTTTGTCCCTTTGTAGGTTGACTTCAGCGTGTCTCCCAACTCCCTGTGTGTCTGTGCATACCGCTTCAGCTCTTTCTTTCTCCAAAGCACAGTTTTCATTCACAGTTGCAATCCTTCCTCCTTCAGGCTGAAGTGGGGTCCCTTTGTGTGCACATTCACACTCCTCTGGAAATCCCTTCACCTAGGATTTTTCTTCTGGGAGCTGAGAAAGCCCTCAAAGAAAAAGGAAAACAAATTCTTATCTCATTTGCTTCTCCCTGGGTTTTGCTCAAGTGGAATGTGTTTGGATGATTTGTTTACCCGACAGGTTGATTGTTCCATTGGATTTGGTCTGAGTTGTTTTCACTCTGGCCAATCAGGGCACAAAGTGGTGTTGGGACGTCTGGAGAGAGTCACCGAGTTTTCAGT
>NDFG01000152.1:140242-170962 GCA_002167245.1 Sporophila hypoxantha
CGGCATCGGCCCGCTCCTGTCCCCCCGGAGGTTGGGGACGATGCGGGTGTCACCGCCGGGCCATCAAAGCGGCACCGAGCGCGTCTGGCCCCGATCGATCCGGAGGATCAGCACGGTCCCGCCGCCGCTCCGGGAGGGATAAAATCCCGACGGGAATGCTGGAAGGAGCCCGTGGACAGCCCCAGACCTTGGGCTTGGTGCTCCCAGCGGCTGCGGGCAGCTGGAATGGGGAGCTGGGGGATCCCGATGGAATTTGTGCACCAGGAGCCAATCACAATTCCACAATTTTTCACAATTCCACTATTCCATCCTTCCTGGGGGCACGGACAGAGCGCGGCTGGTGCCTCCATCGCGCTGGGAATGTCTCCACTGGGCAAAAAGTGCTTTTCCCCCTCTCTGCCGTTCCTGGAAACGCTGGGAAGGGGCGGGAGAACCCCCCCGGCAGCAGGAAGCACTCAGCCCTTCATCCTCTCAGCCGGGCCCGCCGCAATTACATCTCAATTAGCCAAATTACTCCGCCGCTCCCGCTCCTTTCAGCCCCTCCTCCGCCCCGGGGAGCCTCTGCCAGGAGCGCTCTGAGCCCCGGGCAGGAAGGGCTGGGAGAGAGGGATGGATCCCGGCGGGAGCCGCGCTTGGCTGCCGGGAATGGGGGGCTGGGGCAGATCCCGCATTTCCTGAGCTGTGGGAGCTTCTCCCCCTCCGCTCCCCGAGGGTTTGGGGGCTGGAAATGGGGCTGGAGAGGATCCAGGGCTGCCCGTCTGAGCGCCCTCCTGTCCTGGCCAGGAGGAATTTTGGTGTGATATTGCGAGGACCAAAACAATCCAGCCTCTAGTTCTGGATGAGATCCAGAGCTGATCCAAGCTGATCAGTGTCGCGTGCTGCTGCTCGTTCCTAGCTCTCGGGAATTTGGGAATGCTGAGGACAGTCACTAATTCCAACCTCTGGCCTCTGGATTGGGATCAGAGCCTTCACCGCATCATCCAACCTTTCCTGGCCAGGAGGGAATTTATGGACATACTGAAGACTGGCAACAATCCAGATCTGGCTCATGGAGAGGATCCAGACTGATCCAGCTGATCCAGTCTCCCCATTCCTGTTAGGTTGGAATTTTTGGAAATGCTGGGACCAGCACAATCCAGTTTTTGGTGCTGAAACAGAATCCAAAGCTGATCCAAGTGATCCGAGTAATCCTCCTTTCCTTGGCTCAGGGAGCGGAATTTTGCGGGAATGCTGAGCGACGCAAACAATCCAGCTCTGGTTCTCGGTGGGAATCCAAGCGGACTCAGCTGGATCAGTCTCCTCCTTCCTGTTTAGGTTGGGAATTGGGAATGCTGAGGGGACTGGCAGGAATCCCGGCTCTGGTTCTGGAGGATCCAGAGCTTCACGTGATTTCATCCGCCTTTCCTGGCCAGGAGGAATTTTTGGAAGCCCTGAGGACTGCAACAGATCCCAGAATTGGTTCTGGTGGGATCCAGAAGCTATTCCCTTCCAGTGTTCCCCCTTTCTATTTAGTGGAATTTTGGGACTGCTGGGGGACCGCACAATCCACGTTTCTGGTGCTGAACAGAATCCAAAGCTGATCCAAACTGATCCAGGTATCCTCCTTCCTGGCCAGGGATGGAGAATTTTGGGATGCGACAACCAAAACAATCCTCCAACCTCTGGTTCTGGGTGGGATCCAGAGCGGATCCAAGCTGATCCAGTCTCCTCCTTTCCTGTTTAGGTTGGGAATTTTGGGAATGCTGAGGACTGGCACAATCCCGGCTCTGGTTCTGGATGGGATCCAGAGCTTCACCTGATCATCCTCCTTTCCTGGCCAGGGAGGGAATTTTGGGAACACTGAGGACTGGCACAATCCAGGATCTGGTTCTGGATGGGATCCAGAATATCCTCCTTCCCTGGTCAATTTGGGAATTTTGGGAATGCCAAGGACMAGGCTTTTCTACTTTTCCCTCTTGGAATTCGACAGGTATGACTCTCGGGCTCAGCATGAGTTTTGAACCATGTTTTATTATATGTTTAGTGTTTTCTCTATACAAAAAAATCCAGTCTTTTTTTTTTATAGTGATTCAAAAAGAAAAAAAAAAAAAAGAAGATATCTGAGTAGTTTGGCCTTCTCTCATCTCTCATGCAGTTGGTTTAGAAGTCCTTAAATTAAACCCTTTTTTTTCTCCTTCTAGCCCATAAATCTCGCTGGAAACTGAATTTTTACAGCCTCAGCTTTACATTTCTCACTGGAACAGGYGGGGTTAACGCAAAGGTGGTGGTTTCTTCTTCTTCTTCTTTGTTTTTGTTTTATTTTTTTTTGCTTTAAAAAAAAGGCAAATGAATACGCAGGATACTTGAGACCAGCCGGGAGGTTGGACAGAGAGGACGGACGAATCACGAGATATTTACAAATTAAATTAAAACAAAATAGTCCCAGTACTTTCTGTYGGATGTGAGAGGGAGGARCAGACATTTRAAATGACATTTTGGAGGGAGGACTCTGGGCTGGGGGCCTGACATGGGATTTTGGGGATCTGACATGGGATTTTGGAACTGACATGGAATTTTGGGGGTCCAACATGGAATTTTGTGTTGCTGACAAAATTTTGGAGGGTTGACATGGAATTTGGAGGGTGGACATAGAATTTTGGGGGTTGACATGGAATTTTGGAGGTCTGCCATGGAATTTTGAGGGTTGACATGGGATTTTGGGTGGTTGACATGGAATTTTGGGGGTTGACACAGGATTTTTGGAGTCAACATGGAACTTCGAGAGGTTGACATGGACGTTTGGGGGGTCTGACAGAATTTTGGGGGRTTAACAGAGAATTTTGGGGGGTTAATACAAAATTTTGGGCATTTGACACGGAATTTGTGGATCTGACAGAGTTTTGGAGGTTTGACATGTAATTTAAGGGTTTGACATGTAATTTAAGAGTTTGACATGGAGTTTTGGAGGTCTGACACAAAGTTTTGGGGCTCAACATGAATTTCATGTTTTGACATGGAATTTGGGAGCTGACACAGAATTTTGGGGGTCCGACACGGGGTTTAGACAGCGTTAAACAACCAAACCCCAATGTGAGGACACRGAGACACAGGCGAGGGGCGCTACTGATGCCGTGGGTGGCGTTGTGAGGACCAGAAAAGCGTCGTTATTCTCGTTAATAAAACAGCTTTTAGTGCAAGAAATAGGAGGAGTCTCTTTTTTTTTTGTGTCTTTTTTTTTGTCTTTTGTTTTTTTTTCCTTGATAAGGTTTTGTTTTTTTTTTTTTTTATTGCTTAACTGAAATCTTGGTTGCTGCAGGAAAGCCTGGGCCCAGGAGGTGACGTCGCAGGTGGCACTCGCGGCTCTGCTGCAGATGAGGAGAGGGTTTGGGACGTGCCAGGGTGGGTGGTGGCGTTGGGATGTGCCAGAAAAAGGTGGTGGCACGGCCAGAGCAAGCGCTGTGGTGGCCCTGGGTGACACTGCCCAGCTCTGCCCTTCTCCCTCCTGGATTGTTGGTGACACCTGGGTTTGGGATCTGCCACCTTCAGGAAGGCAATGCTGGCAGCAGGGACAGCGTGTCCTGTTGGGTTGGGTTTCTCYAAGCAGGATTTCGGGGTTTGGATGAAAATTCCAGCTTTTCCCACTGCTTTTGTGCCTCCAGTTGTGGCGTCACCTCAGGGAGAATGGGAGCAGCCTCCAGATCAGGGAAGCACAGCGATGTCCTCGTATCCCAAATCCCTGGYGTTCCTGTCAGCTGTCCCAGGGCTGGGTGCCAGGGAGGTCCCTGGAACTGAGATGGAGCCTGGATTCATCGCCAGGACCTGGATGTGGAGCTGGCTTGGAACGTTGTAGGAACAGGACAAATCTACACATTTGGGGTTGAGCTCGGCACCTGAGACTGCTGGAATTTGGGGTTTGGTGCTGGAACTGGGGGTCTGGCTCTGGAATTTGGGGTTTGGTGCTGGAACTGGGGGTCTGGCTCTGGAATTTGGGGTTTGGTGCTGGAGTTTGGGGTCTGGTGTGGGAGTTTTGGGTCTGGCCCTTCCCTTTTTATTTCTGAATGAGAAGTTGACTCCTAATTTTAATCCTTGATGAAGAAAGGGTTCTTTCTTCTGGAGAGCCGGAAGTGTTCCCTGCCCCAGAGAAGTTGTGCAGATCCCAGGGAGGGATCATYGTCCCTGTGATGGGAATGGGAGCATCCCTGCTAGCCCTGGGGGCCACCACAGKAATCAGGACAGGCGGTGACTGGGATGTCCCCTCTGGAGAGAGGATGGAGCAGCAGAGCAGCTCCCAGGGAATGGGATCAGGATCAGGGTGGGGAAGATCCCTCAGCACCACAAATCCTTGTGTGGATTCTGCATCCATCCATCCATGGATCCATGCATCATCCAATCCATCCATCCATCACATACCATCCATTCCATCCAATCCATCCATCCCCCTCCATCCATCCATGGATCCATCCATCATCCATCCATCCCTCCATCCATCCCTTCCATTCCATCCATCCCTCCATCCATCCATCCATCCATCCATCCATCATCATCCATCCATCCCTCCATCATCCCTCCATCCATCCATCCATCCATCCATCCATACCATCCATCATCCATCCATCCATCCATCATCCCACCATCCATACCATCTCATCCATCCATCCATCCATCCATCCATCCATCCATCCATCCATACCCCCTCTCCATCCAATCCCACTCCATCCATCCATCCAGATCCAATCCCACTCCGTCATCCATCCATATCCATCCATCCATGCCATCCATCATGCCATCCATCCATCCATCCATCCATTCATTACCCCCATGACCATCCATAATCAAGCTGCATCCATGGCCATCCAATGGATCCATCCATCCATCCATCCATCCATCATTCATTCATCCATCCATCCATCCATCCATCCATCCATCCATCCATCCATCCATCCATCCATCCATCCCTCCATCCATCTCCTGCTCCAAGGATGCTCCCAGGACACGGTGTGGGTTCATCCCAGCCCTGTCTGACTTTTTGAGATCTGTGGGGTCATCCTGTGAGTGCTGCAGAAGATTTGGGGTCAGGGCTTTTCTCCTCGTGCAAACCTGAACTTTACTCAAAGTAGTAAAAGATGAGAAGCTCAGGATGAGTTTTTAGCCTGAATTTTCAAAACTCCAGGGGGGAAATTTTGAAGAAATGTCAGAATTTTTGCTAAACCTTAGAAATGTTGAGTAACTTTTACACCGAGCTGAGACAGGGCTGTGAGTAATTTACACTGAGTTGTTTGTGCACCTCTGCATCTCCTCCCTCTACTCATTACTCAAAGTAACCTGGGGAATKTTATGAGGAAATTTGGGATAAGGTTGGGCAGAGTCCAGCTCCTTCCCATTCCTTTTTCCAAAGGGATGCCGAGAGATTTCCTCAGGGATGGAGTGGTTCAGCTTTTCGTGGGAATGGCACATCATGGATACCCAACATGGACCCTCTTCCAGCAATCCTGGCCTGATTTCCGAAGGTTTGGAGGAGTTCTGTGGTCCCTGTCAGCAGCAAGGACTGGGAGTGCTGGGAAGATCCCAGATCCAGAGGCTGSATTTGTTTCTCATTCCCAGCGGTGCTTGGGCAGGGAGTTGCACAAAACTCAACTGGAGTTGGAATGGTTATGAGAATGGGATTGTCTCCCATCCAGGGGCCGTGTCACCTTTGGGAATGGGATTGTCCCCATCCCAGGAGTGCTGTCACCTTTGGGAATGGGCTTGTCCCCATGCCAGGGGCAGTGTCACCTTTGGGAATGGGCTTGTCCCCATCCCAGGGGCTGTTCACCTTTGGGAATGGGATGTCCTATCCCAGGGGGCAATGTCACCTTTGGGAATGGGATTACCTATCCCAGGGGAATGCGACCTTTGGGAATGGGCTTGTCCCCATGCCAGGGGTGCTGTCACCTTTGGTAATGGGCTGTCCCCATGCCAGGGTGCTGTCACCTTTGGAAATGGACTGTCCCCATGCAGGGGCGGGGTGTTCACCTTTGGGAATGGGATTGTCCCTATCCCAGGGGCAATGTCACCTTTGGGAATGGGATTGTCCCCATCCCAGGGGCGGTGTCACCTTTGGGAATGGGATTGTCCCTATCCCAGGGACAATGTCACCTTTGGGAATGGGACTGTCCCCATCCCCAGGGGTGCTGTCACCTTTGGCCTGGGTGGTGTTTGCCTAAAAGCTGGATGAAATTTTGGGAGTCGCAGGACTGGGATTGGGGCGTGGCTGTGCCCACACTGAGGGTCACAATGGGGCTGTCCCTGCCAGGAGACACTGCTAGAGGGTCCTGGCAGGGGGTGACAGATGAGGGACATCCCTGGGACAGCTCCCCCAGCTCTATGAGGGGGCTCTGCCTCTTGACCCTGACCTAAACCCTGGAATTCCTTTGCTGTTGGTTTCATGGAACAATTCGGGCGGGAAGAGACCTTTTCAAGGTCACCAAATCCAACCCCACGAGCTCCATCTTCACCCCACGCTTGACCTATCAGAGAAGACGACCAAGATAAATGATAATTATTATTTTAAGGAAGGCATTTGCATTGGATTAATTTGCATCCATCTCTCCTGTCGGCCCACTCCGGGCTCTTCCCGGGATCCATCRGGATGTGGCAAAGTCCCTCTCCACAATCCGTAGCAGTGGGAGTATCCCTGTCATTGACATGTCTCCAGAGCAGAAAGAAAAACTCCACGAATCCCATGGCATCCCATCCAAAAAACCCTCCATCCTCCTCAGAAAGAAAAAAAAAAAAACACAAAACAAAACAAAAAACAAAAGGAAAATCCATCCAAAAATCCATCTTTTCCRAAGGAAACCCAGCCTCTCTCTCTCTTCGCAAAGGTACCTTTGGTTTCAAAAGTGCGGGAAGTGGGAGGATTCACGGGACGTGGTCCATCAGGAATCCCTGCCTTCTACCCTGATCCGTGCTGGGAGAGCTGGGAACGCTCCCAGCCATCCCGTTCCTACTGCTCGGGTGGATCCAAGGCCGTCGGGGGCGCGGAAGCGGAGCGGGAAGAGCATCCTTGGAGTGACTCCCCGGCAAGTCCCAAGCTGTGTAAGGCATGTGAGGAGCGCTCAGGGGGGGTCGCTGAAATCCTGGGAGWCTCCAGGCGGGATGGGGGTCCCAYGGTGGCTTGGCTGAGTGCTGGAGAGGGGAAAGGCCACTGTCAGAAAGGAGGAGGGGGTTTGGTGGGAAAAACTGTGTCYGTCCAGCTCATCCCGGTGCCTGTGGAGGTGTGGGTTCCAGTCCGGTGTTCCTTCCTGGTGGTGTGGCCCTGAATCCTTTAGGGAATCCTCCACCTGATCCCAGCGGTTTTTTCCATCCTCAGCAGCTCGCTTGGGTTATTTTTTCGTTCATCATTCTGGTCTCCTTGTCCTAATCTGATCCCGCTCCTGCTTCCAGGCCCTCTTTGCTACATTGGATTTATGRAGTTGCCTTGGAAAGAAAGCAGGTGTGGGATGGGGGGCAGCTCCCCCTGAAATCCCTACAAAGCAAATTTAAACCCAAAAAGGCTTTTCTGCAGTGCTGTCACCCCAGGCTTGGCAGAGGAGAGGCTCTTCCTTGTCCTTCCACAAATCCCAAAAGTTCCTCCACAACCTCTTTTCCTCCCGGGGTGCTCCGGAGCTCGGTGGGAACGGGGAATGAGCTCCCTGTGGGTTTTCCCAGCCCCAGCGAGGACAAATCCCGGTGCTGAGGGAGGTGGTGGGGACCTGCTCTTCCCTGCATAGGTTTTTTCCAGAAGGAGGGTTTTTTGGGAGRGGTTATGGGCAAGGTGCTTCYRTGAGGATGGACGGCTCAATAATCYGGTGTTTTCACCCCAAAATCCACCCCTTTCCTCCTTCCATGCCTTTGCTCTGCCCAGGCCCCTCTCAYCCCTCTTCCCTCCCCAAAATTCTTTGATTTCTTTCCCCCTTCCCCTCTGATCCAGAACCTTCCTGGAAAAATTAAACCCAAAAAGTTGGAGCTCCCTTCTAAAAGAACAAAAAAAAGCCTCGGGAAGCCGATCGCAACACGGGGCCCCTCTGGACTGGCCCTGAGGCAGCCCCAAAACTGGGGAGCAAGCCCAAAACTGGGGAGCAACCCCAAAACTGGGGAACAACCCCAAAACTGAGAAGCAACCCCAAAATGAGGAGCAGCCCCAAACTGAGGAGCAATCCCAAACTGGGAAGCAACCCCAAAATTGGGCACCAACCCCAACACTGGGGAGCAATCCCCAACTGGGAAGCAACTCCAAAACTGAGGAGCGGCCCCAAACTGGGTGAACAACCCCAAAATGGGGAGCAACCCCAAAGCTGGGGAGCAGCCCCAAACTTAGGAACACCCCAAAACTGGGGAGTAATCCCAAACTGGGGAGCAGTTGAACATCTTTTCCCCTCCAGCTGCTCCAGCTCAGCCCCGATTCCCACTTCGGTCCCGCCGCTGTGTCTTGCTCATGTTGGGCTCGTTGCTAAAGGATAAACTGCATTGGCGGCCACCTGGGCTGTCTTGTTGTTGGAAACTTTTTCTTTTTTTTTCCCTGTTTTTTTTTTTTGTATTTTTTTTTTTGCTATTTTTATTTTTTTGTCTATTTTTTTTTTGTTGTTTTTTTCAGTCTCTCGCTGATTCCCTTTCCTCTCGAGGCAACAGGCGGCGCTCCGGCGGAACCCCGCCCGTCCGAACGCCCTTTCGGGCTGTGGGTTTTCCGGCGCTTTGCTATGCCAAGGAATAAATGGCATTGACCGGGGACGTGGCCTCCGAGCTCTCCTTGCCTCTCGGTCTCCTCTTTTGTCCTTCTTGACACCGTGTACTGGCCGATGAAGGAGCCGTCTCGTTGAACTGGCCTCGCCCCCTTCTCCGTAGTCCACCAAGCTGTCGTCGCTCTCCTGCTGCTTTATCGTCCCGTCCAGCGAGGTCTGGCTGTTGGGAAGCAGGTTTGTTGTCTTCATCGCTGGCACAGAAAGACAGACAGACACGGCAAGGGTTGAGAAACGGGGCTGAGAACCTTCCCCGAGGGATGGAGATCCTAAACCAAATCCGCAGCGGGAATTGCGGCTGCAGCAGAGCCGAAATAACGGGGACTCATCTGGCGTTTGGGGTGTGGAAGGTTGGAGGTGGTTGGGATCTCTGAACATCCAATTTTATGATTTTTCAGCTCAGAAATTGAATTTAACACTCTATTTCCTTCATCTCAAATTTCTTAAATTAATTTCCTCATCTCGATTCCTTTCCCTCGATTCCTCCCTCAACTTCCTTAATCATAATTTCTAAACCTAAATTCTTAAACATCAGTTTATTAACCTCAAATTTTTTACTCTCAAATTCTTACTCTCAATTTCTTAATTTTAATTTCTTACTCTCAGTTCTAAATCTCAAGTTTTTAACCCTCAATTCATTAATCTCAGTTTCTAAACCTCAATTTCTAAATCTCAATTTCCTAAATCTATCTAAATTTTCAAACCAATTTCTTGCCTAGATTCTTTACTTCAATACTCCACCAAAACTTGGATCAATGGGTCTGGATGAACATCAGGAATATTTTCCCTTGGATTTTTTCTCTCTCTGTTTTAGCCCACTTGGTATTGGTTGAGTGGTTTTGTTCACAGATTTCATTGAGAAAACACAGTTTTTCCTTGAAAAAAACCCACACATTTTTTTCTGGAAAGAACGTGGTTTTACCTTGAAAAAAAGTGGTTTTTCCTTGAAAAAACTGTTCCCCTTGAAAAATCACATTTTTTCTTGAAAACAGAGTTTTTCCTTGAAAAAATGCAGTTTTTCCTTGAAAAAAATGCAGTTTTTTCTTGGAAACCACAGTTTTTCCTTGGAAAAAACCACATGCAATGGGGAGCATTGTGAGGGTACACTTYTAGGATGCCAAGTTTTATGCAGCTTCCAAAACTCCTGGGAATTTCCCTTTCCCAGTTTATTTCTGGGCATTTTTCCTTGCTCAGTCTGGGTTTTCCTTCTTTTCACTAAAAGCCATGTCACTTAAAAATAAAGAGCTTGACCCAAAAGGGAAAATAATCACTTTRAAAATTCCTTTTAACTAAAATCTAACCCGGGAAAAGCAGTTTTTCCTTGGAGAGCAGAGACTGGTATCCCATAAATTGAGATATTTTAGGAAGGATGAGAGCAAATTGCTCTAAATTGATATAAAAATTAATTTTTATATCAACAATTCCTTAGTTCTTGCAAATTCTGTCATATTCCTGAAGATTTCCCTGAAATATTTTTCCTCCCACCTCCATTCCTGTCTTTTTCCAGTTGCTTTTTTTTTTTTAGCTTGGGATCTGCCAGGCTTGCTCCACTCTATTCCTTTATTTTTCTTTAAATTGGTGAAAATTTAGGGATTTTTTTTTCCACTTTTCTTGGACCCTTGCGCAGGGCAAGGCATTAATTCTCCCTCATTTCATGGGATTAATTCTCCCTCRTTCCATGGGATTCATCAGCTCCCTGAAGTGGGTGAGGAATTTGGGATCCCACCGCGCCTTTCCTTGGATCGGCGCTTTGGGAATCCCATGATAACACAACCCCAATATTTGAGACTTCCTATTAACTTGGCATCACAACAAAAACATTAATTTGTTAGCTTTGGAAGCAGATATTTTTTTGGGGGAAAAGGAGGAATAATTGAGTGAGGAAGCAGGACTGGTTAGAAAGCCCCAAAAACGCAGAGTAGAGAGCGGCAAAACGCAAATCCTCGATTCCCAGCGCCCCTTCCCAAACTCTGGGGGACAGCTCAAGCCAAATCTGGAGCTGGATCATCCCTAACTGAGGGGCTGCAGCACCAAATTCCCACTGGGAATGCGTTCCCAGAGAATTCCTGCTGGTTTTACCTCTCTCCAGGACCGTTTATCCCGTTAGTGCGTTAGGAGGGAGCAGCGGTTTTCCGTCAGCTCCTGATGGGATCTAACCCTGTTAAAATGGATTTCTGGGAGTGCAGCTGGACCAGGTGTTAGTGCCCAGATGGGAATCACGTGGGAAATGCTCTCCTGAATCCCATAAATCATCGGGAAGAAGGGGAGGCTGGAGCCGGAGGGAGGATTTTCAGGACTAAGAGTGGGCAGTTGGACAGGATCCAGMRGTTCTGGCTCATGTCCCTTGTCCCCATCCCCTGGGATGCACTTTTTCTTGGAAAACAATAGTTTTTCCTTGAAAAAACACAGTTTTCCCTTGAAAATCCAGTTTTTCCTTGAAAATCCACATTTTTTTTTCCTTGAAAAATCCCACGTGCATTCCCAAGTTCAATCCTGCTCCASCAGGAGGGATCAGCAGCTGGAGCTGGGGGGCCTGGCTGGATCTGGGGGTACACCCAGCCCATGGAGCAATTCCAAGCAGGATCTGAGTCTCCAGAAGCCCCGATGGCAGCRGGAATTAGAGGGATCTCGTTTAATGTGTTAGGCAGGGATGTGGGAAGGGGGACAGGGGAGTTTTGGCCGTGAAGAAATCAACGGGAGGAAGGGAGGAAGGAAGGAAAATAAAATTCCCAAAAAAAGCGGAATGTGCCGGACTTCTGGCAGCACGAGSTCCTACCTTTCAAGAGACCTTCACGGTCCATGTGGATAGACCAGGTGAAAAGGAGGAGAAGGAATGGGAATAAAACAGAGAGAAGCAGAAAGAGCCTGATCAGAGAGAGAAATGAGGAGGTTCTGCATTCATAGGGGGAGTGCTACAACCCAAAAAAAAAAAAAACCGGGAATCGTCGCCTCGTTATACCAAATGGAGCTCGTTCCAGGTGGGATCAGCCTCCTTGGAAACCATCCCAGCGTGGAAAGGGCCATCCAAGAAGGGCTGGGTGGTGTCCAGGGGACAGTGGTGGCTCTGGGGAGCCGCGTGCAGCAGCACAAGGGTGGCTGGGTTCACCCCAGAATCCTGCTGGGATTCCTTGGAAWGGCCCTATGGATAAACCTGCACCTTCCCAGAGCTTTTCCAGAGCTTTCCTCCCTCACGAGGYTCCTGGGACAGTTCTGTGCCTGCTGAGATGTCCCCTCCTCAAATGGCGCTGCCTGCACTGCGTCACACGTGCCCTTCTCCTGGAAATCCTGAGTGGGAATCCAGACCCTAAATCCCTTTTCCTGGCATCCAGGAGTTTCCAGCCGCCTCCCCAGGGGCAGCACAGAACATTTGGTATAATGAGGCACCGGCGCTGGCATGGAACGCTGTCCATGGATAATGGTCCTGGCCTGGGAAGGAGCTTCCCTGCTTGGGAACACCATTATCCCGGGATGGGAGCAGAGATGTGACGGGATCTCGGGATGAGGAGCGCGGAGAGTGGCATGCACAGGGCGCTGGGGACGTGAGGGTGACGAGGGCACAGCAGCCATGCCATGGGGAGGAGGGGAGGAAGCCGGGATGGGCTCAGTTCCTGCCCTTCCCTGAAATCCTGAACGCTGCCCCTCCCGGAGCCCGGCCCGCAATCAGCCCCGAGCTCCATCAGCCAACAGCTCCAGCCTCCGGCTCCACCTTCCCTTCTGCCTCCCGGAGGGAAACCTCCTGGAATTCTCCCAGGAACCCTGGTGTTCCTCAGGAGGACGGGGCAAAGTTGGTGGGTTCATGGGTTGTAGGATTTTTTTTGGTCATTCTTATTAGATTAACACTTTTCCCTCTTTTCTTTAGCCCATAAAACTCCATGGACTCCATCCCAGAGTTTTATTGTCCTTTTACGGTCCTCCTTTTATTGTCCTTCCACTGACTCCTGCCTTCCCCTTGGAAATTTTGGGAATGGGGYTGTCCATAAAAGTCAGAGCTCCAGCTGAGCAGAAGGATGAAGGATTCACCCCAATCCTTCCCCTTGCCCTTGGATTTCTGGGGATTTCTGCCAGCCTTTCCAAGAGCATGGATTCCCTTGGGAGTGGGAAGGTGCCTGGCCATGGATTTGCCTCGGGAATGGTGGATGGGGCCAGGAGGGGGTGGCTGGACCCTCCTCTGTGGGGTCCAGAGAAACAGAGCCGGGAAATCTGGGAATGCTGCCAGAAGCTCGGCCTGGGGGAATCCCTGTGGGAATCCCTGTGGGAATCCCTGTGGGAATCCCTGTGGGAATGTGGGGCCACAAACCACCCCACAAATTTAGGAAGCACGAGGCTCCCTATCCTGATTGGAATCACCATTTGGGGCCAGGCTGTGTCCTGGTAATGGCTCATTCCCATGCCAGGAGTGCCCCATAAAATCCTGCCTTGGGAAGGGATGGGTCTGACCCCAAAACCTGCAGCAGGACTGGGCTGAGCTCATTCCTCCTCTCCTGTTTTCCCTGTCCCAGCCTGGGATCCGAAGGGAGCATCCCAAAAATTCACAGATGGAATTTTTGGCCACTCCTGGAAGCGCTGAGCAGCAGGGAGGGGAGGAAAGTGTTGGTCCTGGGTGTTGTTTAGGACATTTAGGAATGCCAGCTTTTTCCTACAACATCCTGCTTGTATTTCGTGTTTTTTGGGAGTCTGGGGAGCTTCATGGAATTTTCTGGAATAAAAAAAATCCCTCTGAAATGGAGTTTCTGTGCCTCTGACGAAATTAATGTCATCCCTGGTTCTGTTCCATTTGTGTTTCTGATTCATTTATTTCCCCTAAATTCTCTGGCAGAATCCATTTTTACTCCATCCCTTCCTGAATCCCAAACCCATTCTTCCCATGCTGGGAATAACATGGGATTCAATCAACCCCTGGTTTAAATGAGGAGGAAAAATTCCCTGTTGGGTTTTGGCTCCAGCTCAGGTGGGAAAAGGAACTTTAATTCTTTAAGGAACTCGAATTAAAATGTCCCAAATCCCCTCAGCTGCTGGGTGAGCCCTGACAGCAGGACCTGCTCCCACTCCCGGCGGATCACGGAGAGCTGGGAATGCTTGGGAAGCTCCTGTCCCTTTCTGACACATCCCAGGAGTTTTCCTGGAGGGAAAAAGGCTCTGCTGCTCTTTAGGGGTGACATTTGCGTGCAAAGAGCGGGATGGAGAGGTTCTGTCTGGATCCCTGCTGGAGCCCTCGGGGGGTTTTTGTGGGATTGCATGGGGCTGGAGCACAGGCAGACCCCAAATCATTCCCCTTTCCTGCTTCCAGGGCTGATCCCTACAGAGATTKGGGCATTTCTCCCATGGATATTCCTTTATGGGAAGGACTGAGCTGTGGGGTGAGAATGCAGAAATACCCTCAGGCTGCTACAAAATTTGGGGTTTGGGGTGKTTTGGGGGGTTTTACTTGCCAGGAGTTCTATTAAGGTTGTTCTGTTCCTGGTGGGAGCTGATCCCAGAATCCCAGCTCTGCCCAGCCTGATCCCAATGGAATTTTAGGCATTTCTCCCATGGATCCTCCTTAGGGTGCTTCAGAAATACCCTCAGGCTGCTACAGAGTTTGGGATTTTGGGGTGATATTTGGGATTTTTTGTGTTAGAAGTTCCATTAAGGTCAGTCTGCTCCTGGTGGGAGCCATCCCATGGAGCTAATCCCAAAATCTCAGCTCTGCCCAGCCTGATCCCAACGGAATTTTAGGCATTTCTCCTTTAGGATCCTCCCGAAATACCCTAAGGCTGCTACAGACTCCAGGTTTTTGGGGCGATTTTTGGGGCGATTTTTGGGGCGATTTTTGGGGCGATTTTTGGGGCGATTTTTGGGATTTTATGTGTCAGAAGTTCCACTAAGGTTGGTTTACTCCTGCTGGGAGCTGTCCAAGGTCTCTGATTCCAGAATCCCAGGAAGAGGAGGTGGAACCCCACAACCTGGCAGCTCCTGGAGCCATTTCCTTCGGGAATTACAGCGGGAAGGCGGCAGGAGGAGGAAAGGGGGGGGGACAGGGATCGTTCCGGGGGGGGAATTGTGGCACCACGGGGTGGGGGAGGGGGCTGTGATGGCGGGGGAGGGGCCGATGGGGGGGTCGGACATTCCATGGGGTCCTACCTGTAGTCAAAGGATCCGTCCTCCACGTTCTTGTCCTCGGGGTTGAGGTGCTCGTCCTTGTTGTCCCGCACTGCGAAGGAGCAGAGCCCCCCCCCCCCCAGTTAAACCAGTAAGGATTGAAGGGTTTGGGAATGGGAAGGAGCTGGGGAAGGGTCCTGGGGGGGGTCCTTGAGGGGGAGGAGATCGGAGAGGTGGAAACTGCACTGGGGAGAGCTTGGAAAGGGTTACAAAGGGGTTACAAGGGGTTTGCAAAGGGTTTGTAAAGTGGAAAAAAAGGGTCTGCAAAGGGTTTGTGAGGGGTTTAAAAAGGGTTACAAAGGGATTGCCCTCACCTGGGTATTTCCCAGGACTGGATGATCCCCAAGATTCCCGGACTTGTTTAAATTTTGGGAATGGTCATTCCCACCTCTCACCTGGATATTTCCCAGGACTGGATGATCCCCAAGGATCCTGGACCTGTTTAACCCTCAGGAATGGCCGTTCCCACCTCTCTCCTGGATATTCCCCACCACCGGATTCACCCTCAGAATCCTTGACCTGCTGAAACCTTGGGAATGGTCATTCCCATCTGTCACGTGGATATTGTCCACCACTTGGATGTTCCCCAAGGATCCTGGACCTGTTTAACCCTCAGGAATGGCCATTCCCACCTCTCATCTGGATATTCCACACCACTGGATGATGCCACACCCGTTTAAGTTTTGGGATTTCCCATTCCCACTTTCACCTGGATATTCCCCACCACCGGATTCACCCTCAGAATCCTGGACCTGCTGAAACCTTGGGAATGGCCATTCCCACCTCTCACCTGGATATTCCCCACAACTGGATGATGCCACACCCATTGAAATTTTGGCATTTTCCATTCCCACTCTCAGCTGGATATTCTCCACCATTGGATGCTCCCCAAGGATCTTGGACCTGTTTAACCCTTGGGAATGGCCATTCCAAGCTCTCACCTGGATATTCCCCACCACTGGATGATGCCACACCCGTTTAAATTTTGGGATTTCCCATTCCCACTCTCAACTGGATATTCCCCACCACTGGATGCTCCCCAAGGATCTTGGACCTGTTTAACCCTCAGGAATGGCCATTCCCACCTCTCTCCTGGATATTCCCCACCATTGGATGATGCCATACCCATTGAAATTTTGGGATTTCCCATTCCCACTCTCACCTGGATATTCCCCACCACTGGATGTTCCCCAAGGATCTTGGAACTTGGGGATGACCATTCCAAGCTCTCACCTGAAATTCCCCACCACTGGCTTCACCCTCAGAATCCTGGACCTGCTGAAACCTTGGGAATGGCCATTCCCACCTCTCTCCTGGATATTCCCCACCACTGGATGATGCCACACCCATTGAAATGTTGGGATTTCCCATTCCCACTCTCACCTGGATATTCCCCACCACTTGGATGCTCCCCAAGAATCTTGGACCTGTTTAACCTTTGGGATTTCCCATTCCCACTCTCACCTGGATGATCCCCAACAATCCCAGACCGATTGAAATCCTGGGAACGGCCATTCCCATGCTCACCTGGATACTTCCCGCCGCGGCTCCTCTTGATGAAGCAGACGATGAGGAGGATGAGCACCAGGAGGGCGATGGCGCACATGAGGCCGATGAACCAGCCCTGCGTGGCGATGTCCACCTGGTTCTTGGTGTAGGCTGTGGAAAAAGGGGAAAATATTCCTAAGGAATGGAGCAAACCGTGCAGGGAATGGAGGAAGAGGAATTCAGGGTGCTGGTTGGGAATTTTCTTTGGTTTGGGCGTGTCTGGGTGTGTGTTTGAGGTTGTAGCGCAGGGATTTGTGGTTTTTTGGGTTTTTTTTGGGTGTTTTCTTGGTGTTTTTTGATTCTTTATTGGGTGAATTTTGGTGGGTTTTTGTGGAACTTTTTGGTGTTTTTCTTGGTGATTTTTTTGTGGGTTTTTGTGGTGTTTTCTTGGTGGTACTTTGGGGGTTTTTTTGTTGAGTTTTTTGTGATTTTTGGGTGTTTTTTTTCCACAAAGTTTTGGTTTTGGTTTTGGTGTTTATTGGTGTTTTTGGTGGTTTTTGATGGGTTTTTTTCTGTGGTTTTTGGGGGGTTTTGTATTTTTGGTGATATTTTTTCTTGGTTTTTTTTTTTTTCCGTTTTATGATGGAAAATAAAAATCAGTTTTACAGGAACCACAAACAGCAAAGGGGCCCAACAGAAAAGGAAAACCTGGGAAAAGGGAAATGCAAAAAAAGGCAAAGGAAGCTGGGGAAGAATTTGATGGAATTTGCTGCATCTGAAACTGCCCTGGAGGGTGGGAAGTTCCAAGAGGAACATTCCCAAGTCCTGCTGCCCAGGGATTTTGGGCAGCACGCTGGATCAGGGAATAGCTGAGTTCTGAGGTTCATCGGAAGCCTTGAACTGGGATGAACTAGGATGAACTGGGATGAACGGGGGTGAACTGGGATGAACTGGGATGAACTGGTGTCCCTGCAGAGGTGACAGTGGTGGCTCTTCTGCCACCACCACCCAAGCTCCTGCTGCCTCTGGTGGCGACGAGGATCTCAGGGCTGGAGAAGGCCTGGTGGAACCCCCCCAAGATCTGGGAACAAGTGTGAATTCCTTGGAATGCCAACAGGAATGAGACGGATCCAACCTGGTGTCCAGGGATTTTGGGCAGCCCCAGTGGATTTGGGGAACTGCTGAGCCCAGAGGGTTCAATTGGCAGCCTGAACTGGGATGAACTGGGATGAACTGGAGGCTAAGAGGGGTCTGATAATCCAGTTTTTCTCCTGGAGAAAATTCCTGCTTCCAGCACCTTCCAAGGCTGTTACAGGATTAATTCCAGCCTGTTCCATCCTCCAGCTCCCGTGTCCTCCTGCCATTTCCCCGGCTCCCGGCTCGCAGCTCTCCCACAACGGTCAGACAGACAAATCCATGGCCTAAAAATAGCTCCAAGGCTGCCTTTTCCAGCCTCTCCTTGGAATTCAGCGAGCAGAGGAGAAAATAACCTTCAGCAGGGCGGAGGGGATGGGTTTATCCAGGCTGAGGAAAACGAGGCGTTCCCGGTGAGAATGTGGGAGAGCAGGGTGTGGGATGGGTTGGGAATGGAGGTGGGCAGGAGATCCTGAAAATCCTGAAAATCTGGGTGAGGAAAAAAAGAGGGATAAAGAAAGCAGGGAGCAGCCCTCCCTTGATGTGTTCAGAGAGAAAGGATCTCGGAAGAGAGGGAACGAAGGGAAAATGGGTTGGATTGGCAAAAAATTCCTAACCCACAAAATTCCAGGGACCAAACTGTGCTCGTTCCTTTGGCAATTGAGCCCACAAGAAGGAGTTCTTTCCTCGGGATGAAATGCAGGGAATTACAGGTGAACCACGACAAGGAAATTKGGATTAAAGAGGAGAATGACACGGAGGAGAATCTCTGGTCAAGAAGTGATGCTGAACCCGGAATGTTTTGCGGATTTTGGGCAGCACCAAGAGGGGAAGGAGCTGCCTGATGCTTCCTTCACTGCCAAATCCCACATTTCCTCGATCCCAGCCTGAATTCCAGARTCCTCAAGGATGGGCATTTATATGGAGAGAATGAGCTGATGACAAAGAAATGGATTCAATAATCCAAGTGCTGGGGAAGGGGAAGGAAGCTTTGCTGGAAAGCATGGAGATGGAAAAATTCCATGARCAGCGATGGGATGGGATTTTTCCAGGGAGAAGCAAGGAGGTCTTCAAAATGTGAAATTCCAGAGAAGCCTGAGRGGCAGGGTGAGGGTTGGAGCTGGGTTTGGAAAGGAGGATTTTAAACCCTGAGKTCCCAGGAGATCTCACAGGAGGATGGGGGCATTGTCTGTAGGGAAGGGAAAAATTCCCATCCTTCCAAAAAAAAGGGGGGATAAATCCATCCTTCCCAAAAAAGGAGGATAAATCCACCCTTCCCAAAAAMGCAACACTTGAGGACCAAATCAAAGTCCCTGCAAAGGTGGATTTGGAGTAAATGAGGGACTGTCAGGAAGGAAGGTTTGAAGCCCGTGGCTGTCCCAGGGGATTTTGTGATTTGCTTTAAGGTGAGGCCAACCTCTAGGGAAAATGGAAAGCAGCTGCAGGATATGACAGGTCCTGATTGGAATTGCAGCTGCAGAGCCTTTTTTAAAAATAATTAATGATAATTTCGTGGCAGAATATTCGTTAGCTCAGAGTCATCATTGACGTGCCAGGAGCAGAGCTCAGCTCCACCGAGTTTTTTCCTTGGATTGCAAAAGAGACCTTTGGGTGTGAAAAGTCCCYTCTGCCTCCAGCTCTGTGTGATCCTGTTTCCAGAATCCCAGGATCACTGAGGCTGGAAAATCCCTGTGGGATCATSGAGTCCCAGCTGTGCCCGATCCCCACCCTGAGCACTCAGTGCCACCYYCAGGTGCCACCTCCAGGGATGGGCACTCCAAAYCCCCCYGGGCAGCCCCTTCCAGCCCTTTCYATGAGGAAATTCCTGCTGATGTCCAACCTGAGCCTCCCCAGCCCAGCCTGAGGCCGTTCCCTCTCCTCCTGTCCCTGTTCCCTGGGATAAGATCCCAAATCCCCCCCGGCTGTCCCCTCCTGGCAGGGAGTTGTGCAGAGGCAGAAATTCCCCCTGAGCCTCCTTTGCTCCAGGCTCAGCCCCTGCCCAGCTCCCTCAGACCCTTCCTCATCTCCATTCCCTTCTCTGGACACTCTTCCCTGTGTTTGGACAAGCTGAGGTACCCATTTACTTATTTATTTATTTAAAATTTTGCAGCCCTCCTTCTACTCCGCTATTTTTGTCATTTCCAAGCGCCCTTTGCTCCTGGGAGGAATTTTTTTTTGGCTTAATGAGCTGCCAGTTAATCAGGAATGAAATCAGAGCTCAGCCTCCTGCRGGGGAATATTTCTTATTTATCTGCCCCCAGCCTGAAGAAACCTTTAGAACAACGATTTACAAGATATGAAAAAAAAAAACCCAAAACCCCTAAAACTGCTCGGTTCCTTTTTATCCAAAGCATTCCCGATGCCATAGGATTGTCAGCAGGGGTCTGGCACTTGTGTCAGCAGCATCCAGCCAGGAGAGAAATGGATGTGGAGCGTTTATTCCTGCAGGGAAGGCGACAGCTCCGTGCATCCCACAGGGCTCAGGTCAGCACCAGCCTCAATCCCAGGGATAAAGGTGGCTCCATCCCTTATTCTCCATGAAAATATCAGTAGGAACCTCTCAATTATGGAAAATATATGCAGAGTCTTCCCAGCAGGAATTGGCCAAGGATATTGTGCTTTTATTTTTGCTGTTTTTTTAATGATGCTCAGCCACTTGCTGTCACCTCCATCACCCCACGGATCCCAAATGGGGGGAAAAGCAGGGGAGGAAGGAAAAGAGGCGGGTCCAGGTTGGGATTGGTTTTCCAGAGGGACAAAATCATTATTCAGAGGGATAAAATCATTATTCAGAGGGATAAAATCGTTATTCAGAGGGATAAAATTGTTATCCATAGGGATAACACCCATGGGAGGGCAGGAGCTGATGGAGATTTCGGACTCAGGGAAAGATCCAGAAAGAGAAAAAAAAAATTGGGGATTTAGCTCAAAACTGGAGCTGTGCTGGGAGGGATCTGGGTCCAAAATCAGCTCTGATGGGACCAGAATATTCCAGGGGCAGCTGTGCCATGGATCTGCTCAGTCCTGGAGCAGTTTGAGGACAGAGCCGAGGGCAGCCCTAGCTGGAGGTTTGTCAGCATTGAGCAGGGTTGGACACTCCAGAACCACCTGGATGTGGCACCTGGGGACGTGGTGGCCTTGGCAGTGCCAGGGAATGGTGGGACTCGATGATGGCAGAGGCTTTTCCAATGTTAATTCCATGGAACACCATCCAGGGAATTCCTGGGTAATATTCCAGATTTTCGGACAATTTCAGCTGTGCACGGGGGGTGTGGGGAGCTCTGCTCCCCAATTCCCACACCTCTCTCTCTTTGAGATTCCCGTTTTCCTTTTGCCATTCCTGGCAGGGCCTGGAAATTGCCAGAGTTTCCCATCCCACAGCTGGACCCGAGCAAAACCACTTTAATTCCTTGGAAATCCCCACCTCTACCTRCGACACTGTCAGGGAGGCTGCTCCAGTATTTGCTGCTCCATGGAATTCCAGCAGAGTGGAACTGACAGGARCTGTGCACAAATCCCTTTGGAAAAGCCCCGTGTGGATAMGAAGGGATTTAGGGATYTTGGATTTACTGGGAATTGTCGGGAGGGAACAGTGGAGTTTTACAAATGTACAAAGCTCCTGTGAGACAAAGGAGGGAGTGTCTGGAGACAGGTGGGAAATGGGGGAATCATCCACAACCAGGAAAATGTGGAAACCACACGGATACAAAGCCTGGAAAACTCCACACAAAGTGACAGAGGAAACATCCCAGGAGGATGGAAATCCCTAGGGATACTCTTGCGCCAACACCAAATTCCCACTGCCAATCCTGCATCCCGTCAGTGACACCTCATTGTCCCCCAGCGTCCCAACGGGCACCAAGGGGCCGCAAGCAGAGGCTGTGACAACGTGATCGCGCTCTCCTTCCTTTCCTTCATTCCAAGGAATCCCCATCCCAAGGATCTCCAGCCCAAGGGATCCCCATCCAAAGAGGTCACCACCACCCATCACGAGGGATCTCCATCCAAAGATCCCCATCCAAAGGAATCCTCATCCAAGGGATCCCCATCCAAAGGATCCCCATCCCGAGGATCCCTCCAATCCAAAGGAATCCCATCCAAAGATCCCCATCCAAAAGGATCCCATCCAGATCCCATCCAAAGGATCTCCATCCCAAGAGATCCCATCCCAAGAGATGCCCACCGAGGATCCCAATCCCAAAAGATCCCCATCCAAAGGAATCCCCCATCCAGAAGGGCAATCCCCATCCAAGGAATCCCCATCCCGAAGGATCCCCATCCAAAGGAATCCTCATCCAAAGGATCCCCATCCAAAGGATCCCCATCCCGAGATCCCAATCCAAAGGATCTCCATCACAGAGATCCCCATCCCAAGAGATGCCCATCCAGATCCCAATCCAAAGGATCCCCATCCAAAGGAATCCCCATCCAAAGGGATCCCATCCAAAGGAATCCCCATCCAAGGATCCCCATCCAAAGGATCTCCATCCAAGGATCCCATCCAAAGGATCCATCCAGATCCATCAAAGGATCTCCATCCCAGAGAGACCCCATCCCAAGAGATCCCCATCCGGGATCGCAATCCAAAGGATCCCCATCCAAAGGATCCCCATCCCGAGGATCCCCATCCAAAGGAATCCTCATCCAAAAGGGATCCCCATCCAAAGGGATCCCCATCCAAAGGATCCCCATCCCGAGGGATCCCATGCAAAGGATCCCCATCCAAAGATCTCCGTCCCTTCCTGGGATTCTCATCCTCCATGCAATGCCAAGCAATCCCTGAGTTGAGGGCGGTGGGATGAGGGATTTCCATGCAGCCATGGCCAAAGCACCATGGGGATGGTGGGGCCATGCCGGGGCCATGCCGGGGCCATGCTGGGGACACGCCGGGGACACTCTGGGGACACGCGGCCGCCGCCTGTCTCACCTGAGCTGGTGGTAAAGGTAATGTACGAGTGCTCGCTGGGGTGGGACCATATGGGGAACACCCACAGCTTGTACATCATCCCCGGCGTCAGATCCGCCAGCTGCACCGAGGATGGGCCCTGAGCCTTAACGGGGATTGATTTCTCTGTCTTGTTACCTGGGGAACAGAAACCGCACATCAAACCCCGCCCGGACACCCCGCGGGGACACCGGGGACACTGCGGCCCAGGCAAAGGGCTGGCCCTGGGGGCTGGCCAGGAGTGACATGGCTCCCGGGGCAGGGAGCTTCCGTTTGGGGTCGGTACTGGTTTGGGGTCAGTACTGACACAAGGAACTGCTGGTTTGGGGTTGGTACTGAGACAAGGAGCTGTGGGTTTGGGGTCACTACCCTGGGGACAAGGAGCTGCTGGTTTGGGGTCGGTACTGGTTTGGGGTCAGTACTGACACAAGGAACTGCTGGTTTGGGGTTGGTACTGAGACAAGGAGCTGCGGGTTTGGGGTAATTTCCTGAGCCAAGGAGCTGCTGGTTTGGGGTTGGTACTGAGACAAGGAGCTGCGGGTTTGGGGTCACTACCCTGGGGACAAGGAGCTGCTGGTTTGGAGTAATTTCCTGAGCCAAGGAGCTGCTGGTTTGTGGTCACTACCCTGGGGACAAGGAGCTGCTGTTTTGGGGTAATTTCCTGAGCCAAGGAGATGCTGGTTTGGGGTCAGTACTGAGACAAGGAACTGCTGGTTTGGTTTCACTACTCTGGGGACAAGGAGCTGTTGATTTGGGGTCGGTACTGAGCCAAGGGACTTCTGGTTTGGGGTCATTTCCCAAGCCAAGGAACTGCTGGTTTGCGGTCGTGACACTGCAGGCAAGGCACTGTGAAATCCCTGGGACTGAGTGGGAATAATGTGGCCCTGGGGACAAGGAGCTGCTGATTTGGGATCTTTCCCAGAGCCAAGGAGCTGCTGGTTTGGGGTCACTGCCCTGGGGACAAGGACCTGCTGGGGTCATTACCCACTGAGAATYGTGGCTTTGAGGTTTTGTTCCCTCAAATGCCACCAAAAAGTGGTGGACTACCACGGCTATCCAGAAAGGGCTGAAATCTTCAAGATTTCCTCCCTCAGCCAAATCCTGGAGAGGGAATCCCAAGGGATTGATGCTGCTTCATGGATTCAGCACCTGGGCTTGCTCCTTGCGCTTCCCAGTGACTGGGAAGAAATAGGGGTGGGTTGGGAGCTGGGATATTTGGGATTTAGGGCCTGGCAAGCTCATGCATATCCTGAAATATGGGAATTTTGGAGATCAGGCACTGCTTTGCCCAGGGAATCGTTTCAAGGATAATTCAAGGTCATCCCCTAAGGGAAGCTGRAATGGCAGGAGGGGGTTCCTGCCTGGAATTACGATTTCAGGGATTCTGGACCGGCACAGCAGCGGATGCAAGGGCTGGGAAATAAACTCAGGGATGAGCAGCAGCCAGCACTGCCTCTCCAGAAACCCCAAACTAACCAAYGAGACAAAAACCTCTCCCTAAACCGGCACCAAACCCAGAGATCCCGGCTCTGCTTCCAGCCCAGGACAGAGCCGTACGACGCTAAGGAACACCGAGGAGGAGATTTGGGATCTTAGAGGATTCTGCCAACTCCAGGTTCAGGAATCCCATCTTCCAAATTCCCGTCAATTTCATTTTCCTCTCTGTTTTTCACCTCTTCCCATCGACCTCAACATTCCCAAAGATCATCAAACCCCACGGCCGTTGGCGCATGGAGAGGGAACCCCTGGAGAGCCACCTCTGATCTACCCCAACCGCCACAACCACCATGTTTTCCCCTCTGTTTTTTTTTTCCAAGCTGGCCATGGAATCACGGAATTAAATCCAAGGAAAGGGCAAGAGCTGGCAGGATCTCTAAGGGCAGAGCCACCCCATAGAGTCCCCACGCGATCTGATGCTTACTGGTGATATACTTAACCACAAAGTCAGTTCCTGCCGAGAAATTGTGGCTCCAGGTGATGTTTGCCCAGTTACTGTTTGCCATGGCTCTGATGTCCCATATGGACGATCCATTGGCGGCTGGGGGACAGGTTAGAACACGAGTTAGTCTTTAGTGGGGTTAGGCCTGGCTCAGAGGTCAAAGCTCATGAAAAATCTCGAAAACCTGACAGAAACCTTACAAAACTTGGCAAAAACCTTACAAAATCTCAARAAACCATAACAAAACAGTACAAAAACCTTACAAAACCTCAAAAACCATYAAAAAACRGTACCAAAACCTTATKAAACCTCAAAAAAACCCYAAAAAACTGTACAAAGRCCTTATAAAATGTCATAAAAACACATAAGCATTGAAAAAAACTTCATAAAACCTTAAAAAGCCCTCCAAACACCTTACAAAAATGTCACAAAATCCTTACAAAWACCTCACAAATCCTTACAAAATTCATAAAAAAGACCTTACAAAAACATTATAAAACCTCATGAAAACATATAAGCATCATAAAAACCTTTAAAAGCCTTACAAATTCCTCACAAAAACCTTACAGAAGCCTCACAAAAACCTTTAAAACTTTTAAAAGCTTTACAAAAACCTTACAAAAGCCTTACAAAAACCTCACAAAATCCTTACAAAAACCTCAAAAAATCCTTACAAAATCCCTACARAAACCTCACAAAAACCTCAAACAATCCTTACAAAATTATGACATAAACCTGGAGCGAACACTTTGGTCTCAGGCTAAGCATGAGCAAGCCTCAACCTAAGGCTGGATCRATTCTTTCCAGGATTCCCAACATTTTTAGGGAATTTTGGGGTCATTTAAACCCAACGGCGCTCGGCTCATCCTGGAATTCTTCCGGGGCACATCCCTGAGGATCTGGGCCAGCGGGGAAACCTCGTCCTGGAATCCCTGCATGGATGAGCACRGATCCAGTGCTGGGAGTGGCAGGGAATTGTCACTTCGCCGTGGCCCCGGTGGGACAATGAGGTCACTCGTGTGTGAGGCTGAAGTTAAGGGATCTCGACGTTGCTTGGGATGAGTCCCGTTCCTACAGAAGTGGGAGCCAATCCCACACTTTAGTGGGGTTTTAAGGGACAGCAGAGAAGTGACACCTTGGGGTTTTATTGTCATTTCTCCTTGAGGTGTTTCAGTGTTTTGATGCCATAAATCTGGGATCAACAGCCACAATCCCTTGGAAAAAGCCGATTTTGGGGTTTTTAGGGCACTGCAAGGACCTGGCGCTGTGGGGTGACCTGGAATCCCTTAAATCCCAACCTGGGTTGGATGGGGACACTGGAGGTTCCTCATTTCCTCCTGTCCTCTTTCCCTGCTCTGCTCTCTGCAGATCCCCCTGCAGAACGTTTTGGTGGTTTTAAAGCATTTTAAACTGATTTTATGCAAAAATATASAGAAATGGCTTTGAACTCAGTCATGRAATCATCCCAGACTCATTTGAGCAGGAAGGGACCMTAAAACTCTTCTCATTCCACCCCCAATCCACATTTTCCACTATCCCAGGCTGCTCCAAACCGCATCCAAGTTTTTAATGCAGATTTCATTCCCTTTTTTAGCTCAATTTAWTTTTTGAACAACGCTAATTATTTATAAACCATCAATTCCGTTATCCTGGCGTTTCAAACCCAGATAAATCCTTCCAGATTTATCCCTCAAACACATCCAGGAGGGAAGATTTCCCCASCAGAGCTGAGTTTGATTCTCCTGATGGTACAAGAAGACCTGGGAAACGCCCGGCACAGGGATGGTGCTGGAACTCCCACCCTTCCCCGGCGTTCCCGGGGGCTCCGGCAGCGCAGGGAGCAGCGGGATAAACCCAAGGACTCGGATAAATCCTGACAGGTCTCCTTGCTAACAGCTGAGGTGCTAAATCCAAGCTGACATCTCCTGCAGGAGCACCAGAACTCGTTTGTAACAGCTCTAAGCACCAGATCACACTTTGGGGGGAATTCACAGGGTTTTCCACCTCTTCCAAAACCGCATCCAGCATCACCACACCCCCAGCAGGGCTGGGTTGTTCCCTGGTGGCACAAAACCCTCCAAATTTCACTGGTATTCCCAGATTCTACAGAACCCTCTGAAGTCCCTCTGGTACTCCCAGATTTCACAGAACCCTCCAAATTCCCACTTGTGCACCCAAATTCCACACTGGCACTCCCAGATTCCACAGAACTCTCCAAGTTCCCACTGGTACTCCCAGGTTCTACAGAACCCTCCAAGTTCCCACTGGTACCCTCAGATTCTACAGAACCCTCCAAGTTCCCACTTGTGCACCCAAATTCCACACCGGTACTCCCAGATTCCACAGAACTCTCCAAATTCCCACTGGTACTCCCAGATTTCACAGAACTCTCCAAATTCCCACTGGTACTCCCAGATTTCACAGAACCCTCCAAATTCCAACTTGTGCACCCAGATTCTACAAAACCCTCCAAATTCCAAGTTGCACATCCAGATTCCAAAGAACCCTCCAAGTTCCCACTTGTGCACCCAAATTCCACACTGGTACTCCCAGATTTCACAGAACCCTCCAAATTCCCACTGGTACCCTCAGATTCTACAGAACCCTCCAAGTTCCCACTTGTGCACCCAAATTCCACACTGGTACTCCCAGATTTCACAGAACCCTCCAAATTCCCACTGGTACTCCCAGATTCCACAGAACTCTCCAAATTCCCACTGGTACTCCCAGATTTCACAGAATCCTCCAAATTCCCACTGGTACCCTCAGATTCTACAGAACCCTCCAAGTTCCCACTTGTGCACCCAAATTCCACGCTGGTTCTCCCAGATTCCACAGAACCCTCCAAATTCCAACTTGTGCACCCAGATTCTACAAAACCCTCCAAATTCCAAGTTGCACATCCAGATTCCAAAGAACCCTCCAGGTTTCAACTAGCACACCCAGATTCTACAGAACCCTCCAAATTCTCATTTATACACCCAGATTTCACAGAACCCTCCAAATTCTCACTCATACACCCAGATTCTACGGAACTCCCCAAGTCCCAACTTGATTCCAGATTCCACAGAACTCTCCAAATTCACACTTGTACACCCAGATTCTGCAGAACCCTCCAAACTCCAACTTGTACTCCCGGATTCCACAGGATCCTCCAAATTCTCATTTACGCACCCAGATTTCACAGAACCCTCCAAAATTCTCACTTGCGCGCTCAGATTCTGCGGAACCCCCCAAATTCCAACTCGCACACCCGGATTCCCATCCCGGAGCCGCGGGGATGGCTCCGATTTTCCCGTTATCCCAAGGAATCGAGGSGGGGAAGGGTCCCAGCAGGGTTAGAGAGGGGTTAGAGGAGAAGGAAAGCTCAGTACCCAACTCGTGCCTGGTGGTGGCTGCCGGAGCCCTCTCGGCAGCGGCGCTGGTGCTGGCGGCGGTGCTGGCGGTGGCGCTGGTGGTGGTTGTGGTGGTTGTTGTTGTGGTTGTGGTGTCGGTGGTGGTTGGGGTGGTTGTAGGACTGGTTGTAGGACTGGTTGTAGGACTGGTTTCAGGAGTGGTTTCAGGAGTGGTTTCTGGACTGGTTTCTGGACTGGTTTCTGGACTGGTTTCTGGACTGGTTTCCTCCACTGTGGTTGGAGGCGGCCCAGTTGCCTCTGGGAGAGGGAAACACCGGCTTTGTACCTGAGGTGGCATCTCCCGGGCACTGCCCTCCCCGGGATGGCACGGCACGGAGCAAATCCCACCAGGAACACATGGCTGAACCCCCTTTTCCTGCCCTGGCCACATGCAGGGATGGCCTGGGCTGATCCCAGGGRCTGGGAGAGGCGCAGGAGCAAATCCCACTGGGAATGCCGGGCTGAGCCACTTTCCCTACCCCTGTCCCCATGCAAGGGTGTCCTGAGCCCATCCCAGGAGCTGGGAGAGGCGCAGGAGCAAATCCCATTGGGAACACAGGGCTGAATCCCTTTTTCCTGTCTGTGGCCCCACACAAGGATGGCCTGAGCCYATCCCAGGGGCTGGAGCAAATCCYACTGGGARCACAYGGCTGGACCCYTTTTCCTACCTTTRTCCCCATGCAAGGGTGTCCTGAGCCTATCCCAGGATYTGGGAGAGGTTCAGGAGCAAATCCYACTGGGAATACAGGGCTGAGCCCCTTTTCCTACCCCGGTACCCCTGAGCGCATTTCACAGAATCCTCCAAATTCCAACTTGCACACCCAGATTCTACAGAACCCTCCAAATTCTCACTCATGCACCCAGATTCTACAGAACCCTCCAAATTCTCATTTATACACCCAGATTCTACAGAACCCTCCAAATTCTCATTTATACACCCAGATTCTACAGAATCTGGTGCACCCAAGGCATCCCAGGGGCTGGGAGAGGTGCTGGGGCTGCTCCTGTTCCCCCAGTTCSATCCCAATCCCAATCCCAGTCCCAGGCCTGAAGGAGCTGCTTGTCCTCTGCCTTTTCCCTGCCCATCACCCTCCTGGGATAAACCAGCACAGCCAGCCTGGAAAAATGCAGCTGAGGGAACCCTCAGGTTTGTCCTCACCCCATTGTCCCACGGCATTCCAGGAAATGGGATTTAGCTGGAGGAAAACGCACTAATACCATTAATTCCATTAATCCCATTAATCCCATTAATCCCATTAATCCCATTAATCCGGCTGGTCCTGGACTACACCCGAAGCATTTTTGGAGCTGCCAGCTCAGCCTGCGGCTTCCCAGCTTTTTCCAGCCTGGAGAAGGAGCAGCTCCACCATCGAGGAGGGTTTAATTCACAGGGGAGGGAGGGACGGAGCCCGGGCAGCGCTGCCCCTCCCAATTTACATTGAAATGAGGGTTTGGAACGCCCCGAGCTGTCCAGGGGGATAACTGGGAGCGATTTGTTTGTTAATTGTCTCGCTCGGGCTGTGATCCCAAGGAAAAGCAGGAATGTGCTCCAAGGAAAGGGGGAAATGTGTCCTTTAACCCACCCTGAGTGGGGCGAGGGTCCCACAGGGAGGGAGGGGAGCACTGGATGGGGCTGGAACCTTCCAGCAGAAAAAATTCAGCTCCAAATACCAAAGGTGACTCCGAGGGGACTCACCCCGGCACGCTCAGGTTAAATTATATTTATCATCATTATTCCTGCGGGCCACGGGATTCCAAATCCCTCTGATGGGYGAAGGAAGCCAGATTTTATAAATATCACCCTCAAACCACAACAGCTCTAGGGAAGCACTTTAAAACCAGTCCKAGGACCAAGCCAGGCTTTTCTTCCCCACCCAGCCCAACCCCAAGGAGAGCCARGCCCTGAAACTCAGCATCCAAAGGCTGAGAGGGGTAGGAGCTCACTGAGTCCATCTGAGATGCAAAATTAGAGCTTGAGCACAGCTGAAAGCACCAGCCGGGGTCAGGGGGGACCCCAGAGCAGCCCCAGGTACTCCAAAACTCCAGCCCAGCTCCAGGGGTTCCCCCAGAGCACTCCTGGGTCCTCACAATCCCCCCAAAACTCCAGGCCAGCCTCAGGGATGTCCCCAGAGCACCATTGGTTCCTCAAAAGTGCCCCAGGAGCAGCCACAGCCACCCCAAAATCCCCCAGGAGCAGCCACAGCCACCCCAAAACCTCTGTCCAGCTCCAGGAGCAGCCACAGCCGCCCCAAAACCCTCATCTGGCCCCAGGAGCAGCCACAGCCACCCCAAAACCCCCATCCAGCCCCAGGGGTGCCCCCAGAGCACCCCCAGCTCCTTAAAAGCACCAGCCCAGCCACGAAGAGCAGCCACAGCCACCCCAAAACCCCCGTTGGGCCCCAGGAGCAGCCACAGCCACCCCAAAACCCCCGCTGGGCCCCAGGAGCAGCCACAGTCACCCCAAAACCCCCATCTGGCCCCAGGAGCAGCCACAGCCACCCCAAAACCCCCATCTGGCCCCAGGAGCAGCCACAGCCACCCCAAAATCCCCATCCAGCCCCAGAAGCAGCCACAGCCACCCCAAAACCCCCGTTGGGCCCCAGGAGCAGCCACAGCCACCCCAAAACCCCCGTCCAGCCCCAGAAGCAGCCACAGCCACCCCAAAATCTCTATCCAGCCCCAGGAGCAGCCACAGCCACCCCAAAACCCCCATCCGACCCCAGGAGCAGCCACAGTCACCCCAAAACCCCTGTCCAGCCCCAGAAGCAGCCACAGCCACCCCAAAATCTCTATCCAGCCCCAGGAGCAGCCACAGCCACCCCAAAACCCCCGTTGGGCCCCAGGAGCAGCCACAGTCACCCCAAAATCCCCGTTGGGCCCCAGGAGCAGCCACAGTCACCCCAAAATCCCCATCCGACCCCAGGAGCAGTCACAGCCACCCCAAAA
>NDFG01000152.1:188392-237897 GCA_002167245.1 Sporophila hypoxantha
ACTAAAGGGATCTAAGGGATCTCAGGGATTTCAGATATTGCATGGAGTTGATTTCCTCCAAAGAAAAGGGTTCTCAGGGATCGGAGGGATCTCAGGGATCAAGGAGGATTTCATGGATCCCATGGATCTGATATCCCCCAGAGAAAAGGGATCTCAGGGATCAGAGGGATCACAGGGGGTCAAGAGTGATTTCAGGGATTTCAGGGATCCCAGGGATCTGATATCCCCCAAACTGAAGGGATCTAAGGGATCTCAGGGATCAAGGGGAATTTCAGACATTGCATGGAGTTGATTTCCTCCAAAGAAAAGGGTTCTCAGGGATCTCAGGGATCACAGGGATCAAGGAGGATTTCCGGGGTCCCAGGGATCCAATATCCCCCAAAGAAAAAGTATCACAGGGGTCAAGGAGGATTTCAGGGATCTCAAGGATCCAATATGCCCCAAAGAAAAGGGCTCTCAGGGATCAAGGGGGATTTCAGACATCCCATGGAGCTGATTTCCCCTAGAGAAAAGAGATCTCAGGGATTAGAGAGATTTCAGGGATCTGATAACCCCCAAAGAAAAGGGATCTCAGGGATCTCAGGGATCAAGGAGGATTTCAGACATCTCACAGAGCTGATATCCCCCAGAGAATAGAGATCTCAGGGATCAGAGGGATTTCAGGGATCTGATATCCCCCAAAGAAAAGGGATTTCAGAGATCACAGGGATCAAGGGGGATCTCAAGGATCCCAGGGATCTGATATCCCCCAAAGGCAAAGGAACACAGGGATCAAGGGGGATTTCGGGGATCCAATATCCCCCAAAGAAAAGGGATCTCAGGGATCAGAGGGATCCCAAAGATCCAATATCCCCCAAAGAAAAAGGATCTCAGGGATCAGAGGGATCAGTGGGAATTTCAGGGTTTTTGGGGATCCCAGGGATCCACTATCCCCCCAAAGAAAAAGGATCTCAGGGATCCGAGAGTCCTTCCCTGTGGTCCCCTCTCGCTGCCACCAGAAGTGACAAAGATCCCAAAGGGAGACAGGAGACCCAGGCTGGCATTCCCAGACCTTTGGAGAGCCTGGGAATCCCATCCATCCTCCTCAAAACGGCCACGGTGCTCCAGGCACGGCATTCCCGAGCTTTGTGGTGGAGCTGGAATTGTTCTCCTGCATTCCCAGGGCTTGGGCAGAAAGTTTGGGGCCAGGATGGAGCACCTGGAATTTGTGGGACGGGGGGAAAATCCTCGTTTTCTGAAAGAGAGCAGCCAATTCCCCATCCCAGATGGGGCAGCACTTGGGAACTGCTCCAAAGGGGAAAGAAATCRCCCGGGAAATTCGGATTAAAAACCACCAGCAGCAATTCCGAGATCTTTATCCCATTTTAGCCGAGCCCATCTTCCTGGAAAGCGCCAAACGAGCACTCAGCTCTTTAATTGCCTCCCTTTCAAGGCTTTTTCTGTCTCCAAGATCCATTATTCCCTCTCAGGGAAGGATGGGGGGGAAGAKGATGGATTGAAGATGCAGCAATTAATAATTTCACTAATGAGAGATGCTGAGCTCTTCGCTGCCTYCCCAGCTGGGAGTGAGCAGTAAAAAAAAATAAATAAATAAAAAAGAGTCCAAACCTTCCATAAAAACCTGTTTGAAGCTCAGATTAGGGGGAAAATCCCAGAGAGGGAGAATCCTAAAAGAAAACCTGGATTTTTTTTTAAGGGAAGCTCTAAGGAAAAGACACAAATCCTGCTCAGAGTGGGATAATTCACAAACAGCAGCTCTTTTTTTTTTTTTTCAAAATGCATGAAACAATCCCAATCTGTGCTGCCTTTTAATTATTTAAAGATGCTTTTAATGTGTTGTTRGGCTGTGGCAACAGCTTTCCCTGGGGTGTGTCTACAAAATAATGAGGCTTGGAGGAATTGGGATGAATTTTTTATGATTTTTGATGATTGGGCCGGYGACATTGGCAGAGATTTATTTTTAATTCTCCCAGTTTTTACCAAGAGAATGGAATTGAGGGTCCATGGCCGTGAAGTGCTGAAAATCCGATGTGGAAAGAGAAGAAACTGGAGAAGGGAATGGGGGGGATGGAGCAGAAAGAGAGGGCTCAGCAATTCCTTCTCTTTCTAAAATGAAAAATGGGATTTTTCTCCTCAAATTCCCATTTATGGACAGAGAAAAGTCAGGATTTTCTCTTTGAGTCTAAACTCAATATCTTTATGCTCCCTGATGAAGTTTTTTCCATAAGGATAGAAAATCAAAAATCCAGTTTGGGATTTTTTTTCTCACTTGGAACATAAATAAAAACTCTTTTTAAATCTCCTCTTTTCCCCAAATCTCCTCTCCTGTCATCCAAAGCCCRGCTTAGGAAAGGTGAAGCCTTTCCTGAGGGAAAATCCCTGCACTTCACTTCGATTCCATCACCTGCTCCGGTTCCTCCTGACCCTGTGTCAGGTTTTCCCTGGAAAATGAACTTTTCATTCCCTGTCAGCRCCAGGAGAATTTTCCTGCAATTCAGGACAAATTCCATAAAAATCCACCTGACCTGGGTCAGCCAGTGGAGATGGGGAAGGTCAGGGAGSATTTCYGAGGATTTTTTGGGAAGAGAAACATCCTCTGGAGCCTGAGGAGAATGAGATCCAGCTCTGGAGTGGGGTTGGGTGGGAAAGGGAATTTTCCATGCCCTGAGTCCCCTCCTGGAGCCTGGAATGGGGAGGAAGATGAGGCAGCAATTCCCAACCTCCAGCTCCACTTCCCAACTCTCCAAAGTGTCATTCCTCCTTTTGGAAAAGGGGAAAATTGAGGAATGGGCTCTGGATAATTGGGGGATTACCCCTGAAATCACAAACAATTCCAGTGGGGCAAGAAATGAATGGAATGATTCGGTGCTGGGAGGATGAAGAGATCAAGCCACGATTCCAGAGTTCAATAGGACACTCTGGAAGCAGAAAAGGACTTGAGGTGATCCTGATCCACAAAAAAAATCCAGATTCTGGTGKCTGARCCAAACCCTGGATGGAGAAGGAGCTGGAGGAGAGGGTGGTCCCGATCCTGAGGTTTTTGTGTGTATTTTTGGGGATTTTATGTTGATTTCCAGGATTTTTAATGTTAATTTTCAGGATTCTTATGTGCAGGATTTTTAAGTGCATTTTCAGGTCCCCACCAACTAAACCTGACCAATCTGTTATTCCTCTTTTTTGGGGGGAAGAGTAAAAGACAGGAAGGAGAAAAATTTGCATCTGTTCAGGARTGGGGGGAAAAAAGCAAAATAATATCGAGAAGAGACATTGCTGCAGAAAAATCCAAGGAAAAGGAACATCCACGAGGCAGGAAAGCAAATCCTGCACTTGGATCCCTCGGGAAAACCTTCCCTGGGAAGTTGTTCCTGCTTGGAATGTGCAGAGGCAAAGCAGGACCTGCTGAGAGCCTGGGAGCTGCTCCTGCTCCCAAAAAAGCTTTTTTTGGGATGAGTYTGGGGCCGGCTGCACCCCCTGCTTGGAAATTCCCGCTTTCCTGAGCTGGGAAAAGGCTGCTTGGAATGTGGGAAATGCGTGTTGGGTGTAAGGAGATCAGAATTTTCCAAGTTTGGAAGAGTTGGAATTGTGTCGTGGCGATGCAGGGCGGAGCTGGGATATCCGGGATCGGGTTTTCCTTGGAAGCGGGAGGAGGAGGAGGAGGAGCTGTCCCTGGTGCTGGAAAAGTTCTTTCCCTGCTCCCACGTTTTGGGAATAGCGAGGAGGGCAAAGCCAGCAGAAGGCTCCATGCAGAACATGCACAGCTCAAATTCCCGCTCAACCCTTCCAATGGACACCGGGAATGGGAGGAATCTCCTGGATCAAAGCCTTGGGAGAGCTGCAGGGAATCTCCAAAAAAAAACCCAAAAATCCCAAATCTCCAGCTGCGATCCCACAGGTGCTGGAAGCCAGAAATGTTCTGGGGTTTGTGGGGTGGGGATGGCGAGGGTTAAAAAGGAAGAGGGGTTTGTGAAGAGCTGGAGTTAAAATCCTCAGTGAGAGGGAGAAAAGCACTTAATTAGGGAAAAAAAGTCCTTAATAGGGAAAACCCCTCTTTAATAGGGGAAAAACCCTTCTGTAATAAGGAAAAATAYCTCTTTAGTAGGGAGAAACCCYGTCTTTAATAGGGGAAAACCTCTCCTTCATATGGAAAATAAAAACYCTCTAAAATAGGGGGAAAGTCTTTAATAGGGCRAAAATCCCTCTTCTCAAATTAAGAAAAAAATGTCTTTAATGGAGGGAAACAAAGTCTTTAATAGAGAATGAAAYCTTTTTCCTATGGAAAAAATCCCCTCTAAAACAGGGGCGAAACCCCTCATTAAGAGGGAAAAACCCCTGTTTAATAGGTAGAAAAATTGTTTAATAGGGAAAAAACCCTCTTTAATAGGTAAAATTTCCCCTCTTTAATATGGGAAAACACCCCCTCTAAAACAGGGGGAAAACCTWCATTGATGGGGAAAAAACTGTCTATATTAGGGGAAAAAAAACCCTGCTAAAATAGGGAAAGAAAACTGATTAAAATAAGAAAAACCCCCTTTTTAACAAGGAAAAAAATATCTTTAATATTGAAAAAAACCCTGTAATAGAAAAAAACCCCTTGTTTAACAGGGAAAAAACCCCACTTTATTAGGGGAAAAAACCCTTTTTAATAGGGGAAAAAAACCCACTTTAAAAGGGAAAAAAAAGAATCTTTAATGGGGGAAAACCCCCCACTTTAAAATGGAAAAAAACCCCCTCTTAAATAGGGAAAAAAAACCACTTTAATAGGGAAAAATCCCATTTTAATGGGAACTCGACTCTCCTTTGGGCTTGCCCAGCCCACGGCCACCGTGGTTTGGTTTTCACGAGATTTTTGAGTGGCTTTTAAGCCTGGCTTAGAGACCTTTTAATCTTTGCCTGCCCTGCTGTGGAGCCGCCCTAGTCCCCTTTGTGCCTGGAAGGATTGAAGTGCCCAATTGGCGTGGCCATTGGAAGGGTTTTAATGAACTTCTCGGCTTAATTGGCAGCTTAATTGGCAAGCTCCGTTGCCCCCATGCCGGTTACCTCCGGGTACGGTACCTGGGCTTGGCGTGGCTTCGGAGGCAGCGCCAGGGATAGAGAGAGAGAGAGAGGGGGGGGAAAATGGGAAAACGGAGAGAAAGAGGGAAGAGAAAAACACAGGAATTTATCAAACAACCCCAACGCGCCGCCAGGACACTCGGAGTCATCGGAGAGCGGAGAGAGAGGGGGAAAGTGGGATTACAATCCAAACGTTGCAGGCAGCCTCTGGAATCCAGGAATCTGAGATAAACCATGCCAGGAATCTCGGATAAATCACAGGAATCAGAGATAAACCATGCCAGGAAATCTGGGATGAACCAGGAATCAGGGATGAACCACATCAGGGAACAGGGATTAAATGAGGTATCAGGATAAAACCATGCCAGGGAATCTGGGATAAACCAGGAATCAGGGATGAACCACATCAAGGAATCAGGGATAAATGAGGAATCAGGGATAAACCATGCCAGGAAATCTGGGATAAACCACACCAGGGAATGAGGGAGAAACCATGCCAGGGAATTTGGGATAAACCAGGAATTGGGGATAAACCAGGGATGAGGGATAAACCACACCAGAGAATCTGGGATAAACCAGGAATCAGGGAAAAAACAGGAATCGGGGGTAAACCATGCCAGGGAATCTGGGATAAAGCAGGAATCAGGGAAAAAACAGGAATCAGGGATAAACCACACCAGGGAATCTGGGATAAACCAGGAATCTGAGATAAACCAGGAATCAGGGAAAAAACAGGAATCTGGGGTAAACCATGCCAGGGAATCTGGGATAAACCAAGAATCAGGGATAAACTGGGAATCAGGGGAAAACCAGGAATCAGGGATAAACCACACCAGGGAATCAGGGATAAACCACGCCAGGATCCAGGTTAAACACCCAACAGGGGACAGAGGTGGCGCTGAGGTGATAGCAGTGGCATTGAGGTGACAATGGTATTGTTAAACTGAGTATTTAAGCTGGTGTTTAGGTCTAATCCCAACAAAAACTGGTTTTGACAATGAATTTCAGATTTTATGGGTTTAAAACTGGTTTTGACACTGAATTTCAAATTTTACCTCGGTTTTTCTTGCTCATCCCACCTGATTTAAACTCGGGCGTCTGGAGGAGTCTGGTGAGCAGGAAACTTCCTCGGAGCACACAAATGGATTTAATTTCCTTAATCTGCTTATTTTCCTTAAATTCCGGCCTCGTCTCTCCCTCAGCTTGGCAGGAAGTCCCATCAAAGTGAGCAAAACTCACCTATTTTGTGCTGTACCTCGTGTTTGGAGGGCAAATTTCTGTGATATGGGAGTAAATTACTTAAATTTTATMATTTTTTGTGTTTTGACAGCAAAATTTTGTCTTTTTGCCACATCCTCACTCCAAACCCCACAGAGGGGGTTCCTTGTCTTGTCCAGCAGGTKTGGGCACCGCCTGATATTTCCAATACATAAAATTGATCCAAATCAATTAAAATTTATACACCACGACTGTTATCTCRCTATTATCAGTGTCCAAAATTCGGGTGTGAACCAGCTAAAAATATTTAATTTTCAGCTTCAATCCAACCCCTGAGCTCTCACAATTCCTTTTAAAGCAATTCCAGACCTCCCTTATGTTTTCCTTGGCTGTTTTCTCCCCCCCATCCAATAAATTTTGCCAGATCCCACCCCAGGGGGGTCGGGAATGGTTTTATTCCCACTGGATCTGGGCAGGATTCACTTTCCCCACTCAGGGCCATTAGCTGGGGTGGGAGATGGAGGGAAGGAGAGAAAACCCCATTAAATCCCAGCTCTAACCAAATCCCAGCTCTGTCAGCCGAGCCTAAAGAGGGCAGGGAGTCGCTCTTGGTTCCCTCAGGGCTCCAGAACTCCCACTTAAATTTGATGGATGTTCCCACAAGGGGAATTTTATCTGATTATGGGGCTGAGATTGGGGCTCTGGAGGCTTTTAGGGTCGGTGACCACTGTGGGGAGACAGGGAGGTGGCACAGGGATTTTATCTGATTATGGGGCTGAGATTGGGGCTCTGGAGGCTTTTAGGGTCGGTACACCTGTGGGTGACAGGGAAGGTGGCACCAGGGATTTTATCTGATTATGGGGCTGAGATTGGACTCTGGAGGCTTTTAGGGTCGGGTGACACCTGTGGGGCTGACAGGGGGTGGCACCCAGGGATTTATCTGATTATGGGCTGAGATTGGGGCTCTGGAGGCTTTTAGGGTCGGGTGACACCTGTGGGGTGACAGGAGGTGGCACCAGGATTTTATCTGATTATGAGGCTGAGATTGGGGCTCTGGAGGCTTTTAGGGTCGGTGACACCCTGTGGGGGGACAGGGAGGTGGCACTGCGGTCCCTGCACTCAAAAATCCCCCCAAAGCTGCCCCTGTTGAGCTCACACAGAAAACACAGAGAGCAAATCAGAGCTTCACCCTCAGTACAAGGAGAGCAAGATCCCAAATAAATTGATTGATTTGGTTGGAAAGGACCTCAAATCTCATCCAGTCCCACCCAGGGACATTTTCTACCATCCCACAAAGCCCAAGCTGATCCTGGACACTTCCAGGGATGCAGGAGCATCACAACCTCTCCATGCCAGCGTTTCCAAACACTCCAAGAGAGGAACTCCTTCCTGAATCCCATCTTGCCCTGCCTTCTTTTGGTAAAAAACATAAATTGTACAAATATCCTCCTGCTCCAGGGCACACAAGGAATGTCTCTCCTTGGGACAGCCAGGAGGTTCCTGGGGACAGTCCCCAGGTCACCTCAGCTGGGTATTTACTCCAGCACTTGCCACCTGCCACCTCTGCAGAAAACCCTCAGCGGCCATCGCTGTCCTGCACTCTGGTTTTTGGGATTCCCTGATTCCATTTTTGGGCTGTTCCATGACCTGTTGTGATGCCATTTTTGGGTTCACTACAGCCTGTCACAATGCCATTTTTGGGTTTGCCACATCCTGTGACAATGCCATTTTTCTGGCTGTCTCATGGCCTGTCACGATGCCATTTTTGGGTTCACGACAGCCTGTCACAAATTGCCATTTTTTTGCCCTATTCCTGGCCTGTCATGATAACATTTTTTGGTCTGTTCCATGGCCTGTCACAATGTCATTTTTTGGCTTTTGTTACATCCTGCCACAATGCCATTTTTGGGCTGTTCCATGCGCATCATGATGATATTTTTGAGATTTGCCAAGGCCTATCTTTATGCCATTTTGGCGTTGCCACATCTGTACAATGCCATATTTGGGCTGTTGCACCATTTTTGGGCTTGCCACAACAACATTTTTGGGGTTTGCCACGTCCTGTCACGATGCCATTTTTGGGCTTTTCCATGGCCTGTCACGATGCCATTTTTGGGGTTGCCACATCCTGCCACGATGCCATTTTTTTGGCTATTCCATGGCCTGTCACAAAGATATTTTTGCGATTTCTCAAGGCCTGTCACAATATCATTTTTGTGTTTGCCACGCTCTGCCATGATGCCATTTTTGGGCTGTTCCATGGCCTGACATTAATAACAGTTTTGGGGATTGCCACATCCTGCCACAATGCCGATTTTGGGGTTGCCACATCCTGCCACGATGGCATTTTTTTGGCTGTTCCCCATGGCCTGCCACGAAGATATTTTTGTGATTTCTCAAGGCCTGTCTTTATGCTATTTTGGGGTTTGCCACGTCCTGCCACGATGCCATTTTTTTGGCTATTCCATGCCTGACATAATAAATTTTTGGCGTTTGTCACATCCTGCCATGATGCCATTTGGGGCTTTTCCATGGCCTGCCATGAAGATATTTTTGTGATTTCTCACGACCCTGTCTTTATGCCATTTTGGGGTTGCACATCCTGTCACAATGCATATTTGGGCTGTTGCAACCATTTTTGGGCTTTCCACAACAACATTTTTGGGATTTGCCACGTCCCTGCACGATGCCATTTTTTGGGCTGTTCCATGCCTGTCACGATGCCATTTTTGGGCTGTTCCATGGCTGTCACAATACATTTTTGGGTTGCCACATCCCTGCCACGATGGCATTTTTTGGCTATTCCATGGCCTGACATAATAACATTTTTGGCGTTTGTCACATCCTGTGACAATGCATTTTTGGGGTTGCAACATCCTGCCATGATGCCATTTTTGGGCTGTTCCATGCCTGTCACGATGCCATTTTTGGGATTGCCACATCCTGCCACGATGCCATTTTTTTGGCTTGTTCCCATGGCCTGTCGTGCCATGCAAAGATATTTTTTGCAGTTTCTCAAGCGCTGTCACAATACCATTTTTGGGGATTGCCACTCCTGCCACGATGCCATTTTTTGGGTTTGACACATCCCTGTCCCCTTGGCCGAGCCGGGTGCTGCCCTTACCTTCATCCAGCAGCGCCGGCGAGTCCTCCATCAGGATCTCTCCCTCTCCCACCTGGGTGCGGGCGCGGAGCCTGAAGCGGTAGCGGGAGATGGGGTCTGACCTCTGCAGGGTGAACCTCGTCTGGTTGGGGGACAGGTTCTCCACCACCGTCCTGCCCATCCGGGACCCGTTAACTGCARAGGGAAGGCAGAGCAGGCTGGGGTCAGCCTAGGCCAGGAATTTTGGGGTGCCCAGTTCATCCCTCACCCCCCAGAGGGTCTGTGAGGTCACCGTGGGGTCACTGAGGGGCTCAGAGCTGTTGCTGCTCTTGAATGTGGCCAGGTTGGGGCTCTTGGTGACACCTTGGCTTGGGGACCTGCTGGGGGGACTTTCAGGTGCTCTCTACTGCCCCAGGCTCTGGGGTATCACTTCCTAAATCTTGTGTTTGGATGAGCACCAAAACTACTCTGGCTGCACCTAAAATCCTCCTAAATCCAAGATCCAGCTGATTTTCCATCAAAAACTGAGTCTGGGGAGCTGCTGAGCACCCACCCTCTCCTTGATTAAGTGGGGATATCTCCAGCTTGTCCCCCCACACTGGAGAGGTTCTGTGGGGCTCAGAGCTGTTAAATATTCCCAGTTTKGGGCACTTGGGGGACATTCAGGCGGGCAGTGAAGGCTCAGGGTCATTCAGGCCCTGGGTGTCACCTCATCCAACTTGTGTTGGGTGAGCACAAAAATGCCTCAGGCTGCACCTAAAATCTTCCTAAATCTGAGATAAAACCAATTTCCTTTCAAAAACTGAGTCTGGGGAACTGCTGAGCACCCACCACCACCCCTACAGATGGCCAGGACCCCTCCCAACACCAGTTTGTCCCACCATGGCAGTCTCCAGTTCCTCATGGATCTGGCAAAAAGCAGGAAGGGAAGGATTTCCTGATTTATCCACGGGAAGAAGACGCGGGACGTACAGGGTGTGTATTGGAGGGTGTAGCCCGTGATGATYCCGTTGGGATGCTCGGGGTGATCCCACTCCAGGTTGATGATTTCCAGGTTGGGCTGTCGGATCCGCAGGTACCTGGGGGCGCTGGGCACTTGGAGGGGAGCGGGGAGAGAGGGGAGAGAGGAGAAAACACACACGGGGTAACGAACCTGGCGCTGCTGCACCCGCCACGGGCCCGGCCACACCCTGGCCACTCCAAAATCCCCACACAGACACACCTTGAATGGATCACACAAGGATTTATCCCAAAACCAGGAACCAGGTGGGGTTTTTGGCCAAAAAACCCCATGGGATCCTCCAGCGAGGCCACAGAGCTGGAATGCAGCTCCAACCCCGTTGCTCCTGTTGGACTCAAACTTCTCAGCCTTCCTTACACTCCCCTCCCATAAAAGGCTGAGAAATTTTCATCCCAAAATTTTCRCCCTTAGAGGCACAAAAGGTATCCCAAAAACTTCTCTGAACTCCAGCCCTAATTCTCCTCTTGGACCCAAATTTCCTGATCTTCCTTACACCCCCCACCCATCCCAAAGATTTCTTTCAGAAGCACAAAAAATTATCCCAAAAACTTCTCTAACTCCAGCTCCACTTGGTCCCAARTTTCCTGACTTTCCTTACATCCCCCCACCCATCCCAAAGTTTCCATCCCACAGATTTCTCTCTCAGAAGAGCAATAAGTACCCCAAAAATTTCTCTTAACTCCAGCCCCATTTCTGCCTGATGGAAACAAATTTCCCAACCTTCTTTACACCCCCCTCCCATTCCAAAGTTTTCATCCCACAGATTCCTCTCTTAGAACCCCCAAAAGTGGCTTCTCTTATCCAAAAAAATCATTGGGAAACAGAATTCCAGAGATCTCTGCTTCCCACTGCTTCTCACCCTAAGGAATGTTTGGGATTATCGCTGCTTTAACTGCTGAAGGAAGGAAAGAATTATGCAGCCTGGAGTTAAATTRTTCTCCTGATTTCCTCCTAATTGCGGTGTCTTAATTGGGAGAAGAGAGATGGGAGAGCTCAGGGATTTATTTTTAGTTGTTCAGGATATCCTTCAGCCTCCTCAATGTCAGTTTGARCTGATAAAAGGGCTTGGTGGTGTAGGAAAATATAAAATCCGCATTTTTCCCCTTGATAAGAGTAAAATCCGTAATTATTAATTAACGCCACCCTCATGTCCTTATCATCACCCCCAAATGTCCAAAGCCACCCCAAATCCCCCAGAAATAGGGTCACAAGGCCCCTGCCTGCAAAACCTCCAGGAACTGAACCCTTTCTTCTGAAACAACCTCCATTATCCACAGAAAATCCTTTAAAAAYTGGGATTTTTCCAAGGAATTGTGAAGGAAGAGGCAGCGCTGAAAGGAAGCGAGAAGGGGAGACCCCAAAATATTTTGACACAAGACTTGCAAATATTTTCTGCCCTTTTTGTGACCTTCTGTGCCTGAATTCCCTCCTGTGCTGTAGGAAAAGTCACTTCCAGCTGTCGGAATTGCGGCTCCAACTCGGAATTATCAGCGTGTCTATAAATAGCTSCTGTGCCAGCGACAAAATTAAACCCTTGAGTTCATCCTTGACACAAGAACGAGGTGCTCTTGCCTTAAAAGCCTGGCARTGATTCCTGAAGGTCCTGGGAAGGTTTTCCTGCCTTTTCCAGGATGGATCCAACCACTGCCACATCCCCAAACTGCGGCTCGGGGACAGCTCAGGCAGCGAACCGAGGGYGCTGAGCTGTGCCTAGGAAAGGGTTTAGCAAATATTTCTCTTGCTCAGCCCAAAATCTTCTTGGCTGAGGTGTCCAGTCCTAACTGAGGGATTTTTGGGAATGCTGAATGGGGTCAGGAGCCATCTCCAGCTGTGCCTTCAACGATGTCACCAACGGCGACAGCGCCAAGTGACGCTCAGCTAAAATCCCTCCTCAGAGGGATCCCAAAGAATTCCCTGTGGGAACATACCTCCTTCAGGGGTGGGGAATTCCTTCATTTCGCTGCGGGGCCCGTCCCCTCGGCCGTTGGTGACCACCATCTCCAGCTTGTAGTTGCTGTAAGGGAACAGCCGGGACACGATGCCCCGGTTGCGGTCTCCAGGAAAACTCACAAACTGCCGTTTTTTGGAGACCCACAGGTTCTTCAGCAAGCTGCTGTCTCTCCAGAAATAGGCCTTCAAGAAATAGGCAGGCCAGGTGAAGCTTTTTTTTTCCCTTTTAATAAAGGGTTTTTGGGGTTTTTAGATGTTAAAAAGCAGAATTTTTTCTTTAAGAGTGAGAGTTTTTAGAGGAATTAATGAAGCTCCATGAGGAAAATCTGGGTGTTACCCAAGGAAGAGGCTGAGCAGGGGGTTAAGAGCTTCCYGAAACATTGAGCAAAACCACTGAGCTCAGACTCAAACTGTTCCTATTTCCCAAGGATTAAAATCTGACTGATTCTCCCTTTCTGCTCATGATGGACAGGGAAAGGTGGGACACACCCAGGCACGAATAAAAGCCTGAATTTGGGAAATCTCCCATTCAAGCTCCTGAATGTAAATCCTATTTCATGCAGAAACAAGAATCCATTCAGAAAATCCCCCAGAATGAGGAAAAGTGGAGCCAGCAGAYGATTGGGCAGGGAATGCTGGGATTCTTTGCCAGATGTGAAGTTTTGGGAACGTTTTAATGCCCAGGGAAGGGCTCTGCTCAGGGTTTGGCTYGGTTTGAATGGCTCCATCCTCTGTGCATCAGCAGCAAAAATAAATWTTAAATGTAAGTCTGGAAAGACTKATAAATATTAAATATAAACCTGGAAAAACATGGATCCATGTTGACTTCAGCTCTCAGTTAGTCCTGACCGCAGGTTTAGGCTTTACAGGGGTTGTTGATCAGTAAAAAACGCTGTCAGTATTTTGGGGATGACACAAAACCTGACCTGGTTGGAGTCACTCCCTCAGAGCCCCTTTGCTCCRTGGCCAGGACCATCCCAATCCCTCCCTGTTTTCTTGGAGCATCCCAAATCCCACAGCCAAGGAAGCAACAGGAGATGTCCCTGACCGCATCCTGACACCCCAAAGAGCAAATCCTTGGTGCTGCCCCAAACCCAAAGGCTCCTGGTGACCAAAGGAAGTTTTCTGTCATCCCCACATCCAGCCAGCTGGGAATTTTGGGAGGTTTAGCCGTGTTAATGGTCAGTGCTGGGCGGGGATTGGGGAGTTTGGGGTTTGCTCACTCGGTACTCCTTGAGCTGTCCCTGGATGGTGTCCAGGTGCACCCGGGTCCAGGTCAGAGCTATGGCAGTGCTGTTTAACACTCTGATCCTGACATCCGTGGGCGCAGCCTTGGGATCTGGGCGGGCAGGGACAAAGCAGAGTGGCCATTAGGAGCCTGGAATGACCCTGGAGCTCGGACAGATGGACAGCTGGACAGCTGGACGCCGTGTGCTGTGCTTTTCTGGACACCCCCTGTTGTGCTTTTCCCATCGCAAATCCTGTTAGCAGAATCCCCACAATGGCTTCACCTCTTCCATGGGAAGAAAATAAATCTGATTTCACACCTCCAGCCATCAGGAGAACATTCCTGACCCAGCTAAAAGGGGAAATTCCTGCTGCAGGGAAGGGTCTGGCTCACCTCCCTCTCCAGGTGAGGGATCCCAGCACATCTGATCCTCTCCTTCCTYACCTGTCCCAAAGTTGGACCCCAAAGATCCAGAAAAACTTAATTTCCATATTTTTAATCRGAATTTGGTCAATTTGCTGTTGATCCAGTTGGGATCTTACCTCCTTTCTACAGCTTCTGCTGTGTGGAGAGATGTGGAGTGAAGCAGCTTGGATTTGACTATTTTTTGGGACAGTTTTTGTGGATTTTTGGGATTTTTGACCCATCCCAACCGTGAACCAGAGGCAGGAGAAGTTTTGATCTCCCTGCTTTGTCTCCATACAACACACACACACTCRGAGGCTCATCCAGATCCTCCCAAACCTCCAAATTATTGCAGGAATTTCCAAGAAAAGTTTAAAAAACCCCTGGGAGGGCACAGACAATGGATCTTTCCCAGTAACAACCTCTGAACTGKGTCCAGTTTGCTTCCAGTGCTTTGTCTTCCCCTGATTCCCAATTTTCGCCCCATTTTCCTTGCCCTGTCTCCTCTGGGAGATGCCCAGCTGGAGGAGGTGCTGTCTGTGCCATCCCAATCCCAAAATTCCAGCTTCACTTCCAATTTCCATGCCCTGCTTGTGCCCCTTGGCTTCAAACCCAGGGTCATGGATGTTCACCTGGTTTATCCCAGAATTCCAGCTTTACTTCCAAGTTTTTTGTGCCTTGGCTTCAAACCTGGAATCTCCTGCCTCATCCACGTCCTTCTTGAAAAATCCTGAAGTCCCACAGCAGGGACACCTTCCATAGCCCAGATGGCCACAGACAGGGACACCTCCCATAGCCCAGGTGGCCATGGATAGGGACAGCTTCCACAGCCCAGGTGGCCATGGAACAGGGACACCTCCCACAGCCCAGGTGGCCATGGAGAGAGACATCTTCTACAGCCCAGGTGGCCACAGACAGGAACATCTCTCCTAGCCCAGGTGGCCATGGATAGGGACAGCTTCCACAGCCCAGGTGGCCACAGACAGGGACACCTTCCATAGCCCAGGTGGCCATGGACAGGGACATCTTCTACAGCCCAGGTGGCCATGGACAGGGACACCTCCCATAGCCCAGGTGGCCACAGAGAGGAACACCTCCCATAGCCCAGGTGGCCACGGACAGGGACACCCCCATAGCCCAGGTGGCCATGGAGAGAGACACCTTCCACAGCCCAGGTGGCCATGAACAGGAACACCTCCCATAGCCCAGGCAGCCATGGATAGGGACATCTTTTATAGCCCAGGTGGTCACTGACACAGGAGATCTTCCATAGCTCAGGTGGCCATGGACAGGGACACCTTCCATAGTCCAGGTGGCCATGGACAAGGACACCCCCATAGCCCAGGTGGCCACAGACAGGAACATCTCCCCTAGCCCAGGTGGCCATGGAGAGAGACACCTTCCATAGCCCAGGTGGCCATGGAACAGGGACATCTCCCATAGCCCAGGTGGCCATGGAACAGGGACACCTCCCATAGCCCAAGTAGCCACAGACAGCCCAGGTGGCCACAGAGAGGAACACCTTCCACAGCCCTGGTGGCCACAGACAAGAACAAATCCTGTAGCCCAGGTGGCCACAGCCAGGGAGACCTTCCATAGCCCAGGTGGCCATGGACAGGGACACCTCCCATAGTCCACGCAGCCATGGATAGGGACATCTTTTATAGCCCAGGTTGTCACTGACACAGAAGATCTTCCATAGCCCAAGTGGCCACACACAGGGACACCTTCCATAGTCCAGGTGGCCATGGACAAGGACACCTCCCATAGCTGAGATGGCCACAGACAGAAACTCTTTTTATAGCCCAGAAGGCCATGGACAGGGACACCTTCCACAGCCCAGGTCCTCCAAGCCTTCTCCAAACTAAAAGCGGATTTCTGTCCCAAATCCCTCAGGGCCTCACCCACATCCCGGACATGCTTTGCCCTTGGATGGGACCATCCCCAAAATCCCACCTGTGGCTGAGGGAATACTCACAATCCTCCCCGGAGTATCCGATGTAGGTGTCGGGCTCGGGGGCTCTGCCGAAGTCGTTCTCAGCCTGCACCTTGATCTCGTAGGGGACGAAGATGGGCGTGTTCCACACCACGTGCCGCGCGCTCCGCACGGTCTCGTTGTGCCAGCTCCCGCGCGGGTCCCGCCGCCGCCACCGCACGATGTACCTGAGGTTGGGCCCGTACGCCTGAGTCGCGTTCAGAGGCTTCAGTGGGGCGGAACAGAGAAGGGAAAGTGAGAAGGAGGAACAAAAATTTAAAAAAAAAAAAATCGGATTTTTCCTCCAAGGAGATCCCAAAATTCTGCTCAGCAGTGGGGTTGTGTTCCAGGCTCCATCAGCAAATCCCAAAGGAGGGTGAGGTTTTGCTCCCAAGGAGAGGCAGAATGAGTTCTTGCTCTCCAGAGCCATGGCAGGACTGGAAAATTTTATTCACAAAAATCCAAGATTTTATTCATGGAATGGCTTGGGTTGAAAGGGATTTAATATCCAAGCCCCTTCCATGGGCAGGGACACTTCCACTAGCCCAGACTCCTTATCTATATATGATATAAAATAAATCAAATATGTGCATAATATCGAATTATACAATATATATTCCATATCTACTATCCCCATATTCCAGCCTCTGTTCCCACTGCCATTCCAGCCCTCCCCATGGCTCAGCCCTGATTTGTGGCTGACACCTGCTGGTGCAGGGAGAAAAGCAGGAGCAGCTCCATAAATCCTCTGAGCTCCTCAAGGACTCGACTTTGGGGCATCCTCAGGAAGCTGAGTCTGGAATCCAGCATCTTCGGATGCCACATCTTTGAATAATTTATTTTCAAATTTTTAAATTATTTTTTTTAATCGCACCACTAAAAACGGCCTTTCTTGTACCTCCTCTGTTTTATTTCATGGAATCCTGGAGTGGTTTGGGTTGGTAGGGACCTGAAATCCCATTCCACTCCACCCCTTCCATGATCCCAGGGTGCTCTAACCCGGCCTGGGACACTTCCAGGGATGGGACAGCCATGGATTTTCTGGGAATTCCATCCCAGTCTCTCCCCACCCTCCTGGTGAAGGATTAATTCCCAATATCCCACCTATCCCTGCCCTCTGGCACTCTGAACTTGTTCCCCCTCATCCCACAGCTCCATCCCAAAAGGCATCCAAGAAGAACTCACGGTCCACGTTATCTCCATGTTGTTTTTTTGGGTCCCTGCCCCTTGAACTCCTGTTGGATTTATTTCAGGACCTGAAAKTCACATTGAAAACCAAAACTATGAMTTTTTCAATGTCAAAAAAAAMCAACCACTGAGGGGTTAAAACCCTGCAAGCCAAAAGTCCTTCCAAGGCAGAAGTTAATGGCCTGATTTTTCCAGAAGTTCCCATTCAGGTTAATGGGACACGAGACTCTCAGTCCTCTGGAAAACCAGGCCATTTATTTAGGAGGCTCTTTTTTGTCCCCTAAATGTCCTAAATCTTTGAAAGGGAACCATTGTGGAGGGAGCAGAATTTGTCACTTTGAGCCTGAATCACGGCGGGCACTGCTGAGAGCCAACACTAGATGCCAGCAGATCCTCCAAAAATCRCCCTGGAATGGGTAAAGGGAGAAATGCAGCAGAACTGCTGAGATTCCCRTGAATTCCTCGTGTGGAATTTTCCCAAATATTCTCTGACAAAGCACTGGGCAGACAAACTCAAATCTTGGTTGTGGATTGGAGCTTGTTATGTTCTTTTGTTGTGGAATTTGGGTGGGAAGGGWTCTTAAAATCACCCAATTCCACCTTTCCCTATTCCAGGCTGCTCCAAGCCCCATCAAACCCGGCTTGGACACTTCCAGGTATCCAGGGGCAGCCAAGTTTTTTCTGGATAATCTGTGCCAGGGCCTTGCCACCCCCACAGCATCAACCAGCTTTAACAGCAGCCAAGAATTAACAATATTTGCACTCGAGTCTGATTTTTCTACAGATTTCCAAGCTTCCTGTAGTCTGAAAGGACTGGAAGGATTCCTTTAGGAATCTTCCCTTTAAGGAAAAGAATTAAAACCAGGTTTTTCTATAACAAATGACCGACTTTTGCATAAACCTCTACGTTCTGCCGCCCCTGAAGGACACCCCCCACAGGCTCGAGAATTCCACATGGAAAATTCCCCCCGTCGCCCTTGCCAAATTATTCCTGGGATGGGAGGGAGGAGCCTCCCATGGAGAGGGGTGGATTCCAAGGCCAAAAAAAAAAAACCCCTGGGCAAAACTCACGTGCCCCGTTGGTCTGGTAGCGCTCGGAGGGCGCGCTGGGCACGCTGCTGCCCACGTCGTTGACGGCGATGACGCGGAATTGGTAATTCACGTACGGGGACAGGCTCAGCACGGCYGAGTTGACGCTCCCGGGGTACCTGGAGTGGTCGTGCCACACTCCGGGCTGGAAGCGATCCTCCTCAAACTGCACGATGTAGTCTGGGAAGAGCAGGGAGAGCTGGGTGAAGTCTCGGAATGGCTGCTGGTCAGAGTGACCCCGAGATTTGTTACAAAGTCTCTTTTCCCAGCCCGGCGGTTGAAGGAGTCAGAGCTCTTCAGTTCTCGTTCTCAAGGTTGTTTRTTGTTTCTTATCTATAAAATTTTTCCTCCTGGCTTGCCAAGGTCTGCTCAGCAGGTCAAACAGAGGCACTCTGACTGCCTCAGAGGYGGTGTTATCTTTTTATACTAAAAACTACCTGTTTTTATTATAAAGTAATGGCAAATAATGTGTTATTTACCATAACTTCCCAATATCACCTATGTTAGACAGTGAGTTTCTTCTCTAAACCAATCTAAAAATGCCAACATCACCCAGAAGATGGAGGCCAAGAAGAAAAGGGAAAAATGACAAGGCACACCCAAATTCCTCCATCTTGGGACCCCGAGCCCCCATTCTATAAACCTCAAAAATCTATTTTTCACCCTGTGATAAATTCACTGTCATTCTACTTAAACTTTGTGGCTTGTAAACCTTCATAGAAGGTTGGGAATTTTTTCCATGGGTCAAGATCAAAGGCACAGGGGTCTTGGGCTCTGTGCCAAGGTCTCTGAGCCCCCTGGGCAGGGGCTGGAGCCCTCCAGGGCAGCCAGAGGAATTTCCTGGGTTCTGACATGAAGGGTTTGSATGGGAAGGGATTTTCTGTCACAGGGATTTTGGGGACAGGGGACAGACCTGTGATGGGGCTGTTGTTGTCATCGCCAGGGATCCACGTCAGCCGCACGCTCCTCTCAGCCAGATCCGTCAGCTCCAAGTCCCGGGGCTGGTCAGGTCGTGCTGTTGGAATGGGATAAATGGGAGGCTGGAATTGTCCCAGGAGCAAGTCCCAGTTCCCATCACCTCTCCCAGCCCCGTGGGCAGGACGTGMTCCAGGGCACAATCCACGTCCTGCAGCTCTTTAGGGAACTGGAGTGATTTTTAAAATATAAATGTGGTAATTTCTGACAGTGTCTTGCCTGGAAATCTTGCCTTTCCCAGGAAAAATCCTCCTTTCCAAGGAAAAATCCTGCCTTTCCCCCCCAAAAAATGGTGGGGAAAGCACCATGTGCTGGTTTAGGGGGGTTTGTGACTTTACACAGAGAAATGCAAATGAACAGCAGTAAAAGGACACAAAACCTTACTGAAAATATAAATTTGATAGAAATTTGCCTTTTTTTTTTGAATGTGATCACAAGGACCAGCTCATGCAATAACAGGAATAAATTCCAGGTAAAAATTAGGGAATTCYGTGCATTTTTGTGKTTTTTTYMATCARGATTTTCAAGCACAGGTGAAGYGATTCCTGCACTCAGGAACTGCCACCGTGGGACACAAGATGTGTTGGAAACAGGAGCTTTCCACCCATCTGGATGGGTTTTCAAGGACAATTTGGATGGAACTTGGAAAAATCAGCTGCTTCGAGGACAGCTTGGGCAGGACTTGGAGCTYCAGCTCCTTCAGGGACAACCTGGAAGCCTCAACTCCTTCAAGGACAACTTGGGCAGGACTTGGAGCTCCAGCTCCTTCAACCTGGAAGCATCATCCCCMAGTTTTTCCAGCTGCCACCCATTTCTCTTGGAGTTACTGGTGAGGGAAAACCAAAACCGAGGTGGGAAATGAAAGGAAGGYGAGGAATTAGTGACGATTACCTTTGGGTAAATCTCTCAACCGATTAGCAGGGATGGCTGCAAGGTAAGACAGTGCTTGTTAAACCGGGTTAGTTTAAGCTTGGGTGGCCAAAGGAGCACCTGGCAAACATAAAGTTCCAGATTTCAGCGGGATTTGRTCCAGTTTGGGAAGCAGAGCAGGAATATCCTTCCCCCAGAGACCTCCATGCGTTACCCACACTCGTAGTTGTCAGCAAAAGGGAAATATCAGTTTGGTGTGGGGTTAATGAGCCATTAGGGGAAAGGAGGGGAAATAAATCAACCCCAGGGGAATTATTTGGGATTTGGGATTCCTGTTCCAGCTGTGGAGGAGCACTGGCAGGTTGTGGCATTCCCAGGAATCTGAAGGAGCCAGGGGATGATAAATCCCTGTTTTCCAAGCAGAGCTTGCAGTGGCACAAATGGGGAATGGGGKGAAGTTTGTCCCTCCCTGTGCTGCAAAGGGGACACACAGAGGGGACACGCAGGACCAGGAGCAGCTGGCTCAGCCCCAATCCCATTGCTCAGCACCCCAACACCCCACTAAATTCACCCCCAAATTCAGGACTTTCCTCATGGATCTTCAACATCCACCTGGGGAYATTTTGGGCTGTGTGCCACAATTCCTGTTTAACTTTTTGCCCTCAAATCCCAGTTTTTTACAGCATTTCAGTGCCATCATCTGAGACGAGGCAGTGAATCCTGGTACAACAGACCCCCTGCTCTGCCAGCACCTCCCTGAGCATCCAGGGGACAATCTTGGAGCTCAGACCCCCCTTCCAGCCTGACCTCGAGGTCGGGGTGTCCTGTTCAAAGCCAAGCACTCAGCTGTGGGGTCAGGGGGGCTTTACCCAGCACGGTGAGATAGGCCTTGGCCAAGTCCTTGTCCAGCTCCGTGCTGGCCACACACGTGTAATCCCCCTGGTCCTTCTCAGTCACGCCATAGATCGTCAGACCATCCTCTTCCTTCTTCATCCTTCAAGGAAACAACGTCCCAAAATTCTGCCCCAACATATTTAGGAAGCAGTGTTGAAGGCTGGATGCTCCCTGACAAAATCCAGCTGGAAACCCAACCAGAGCAGGAGAACATCTCCGGTCTGGAGGTTTTATCAGCTGAGGATGTGCTGGGTTATTCTGGGAAAGCTCATTTCCTAAGGAATCACGCGCCCTGGGGCGTATCTGGGGAATAATCACATTTTTAGGACAACAGCCAGCCCTGGGCTCGTGCCCTGGGATCAGATCTTGCCTCACAAGAAACAGGAGTCAGGTACGGAAAGGAAATTAAAGCTGTGCCAGCCGCAGCAGAGAAACATTAATTCTGGAGCGGCTCGTTATGAATGCCCAGGTTTTATCAAGATGTCCTAAAATATCCGGGAATAAAACYCACAGCAAAGTCTGGATTTACTGATAAATCAGCTGGAATTGCTGGAGGGAGCCAACGAGATTTAAAGTGTCAAAAMCATCAAATGTTGCTTAGGTGGGAACTCAGTATTTATCCCTGGGGACTCCTGGGATGTTCTGCTAAAAACCCAACAATTCTGGGAGAGAAATCGATGGAGTTTTTGGGCACAGACCTGTTCCCCAGGTACAGGGGGGCATCGTCCTTGAGCCAGGTGACCATGAGCCGCAGCGTGGGGTCGTGCTTGACGCGGCAGTGGAGCCGGGGCATGGTGCCCCTCTTGACCACCTGGTCCTCGGGGCCCCTCACGATCCTGGTGGGGTCTGTATGGGGTCACAAACAAAGGGACACGTTCCAAACTCCTCAGGACCCCTCAGGATCCCTGTGGGGTCTGCATGAAATCAGGGGCTCTCTCCCAAACTTCTCGTGTCCTCCCTTGATGCTGGTGGGGTCTGCGCAGGGTCAAGGGTGAAGTCCCAAACTCCTCGAGTTCCCTTGGGGGGTTCTGCACGGGGTCACAAACAAAGGGTGACATCCCAGACCCCTCAGGTTCCCTCACAACTTTGGTGGGGTCTGCACGGGGTCAAGGGTTATGTCCCAAACTCCTCAATTTCCCTCACAACCCCTGGGGGGTTCTGCACAGGGTCACAAACAAAGGGTGACATCCCAGACCCCTCAGGTTCCCTCACAACTTTGGTGGGGTCTGCACGGGGTCAGGGGTTATGTCCCAAACTCCTCGAGTTCCCTTGGGGGATTCTGCACGGAGTCACAAACAAAGGGTCACACCCCAGACCCCTCAGGTTCCCTCACAACTTTGGTGGGGTCTGCACAGGGTCAAGGGTTATGTCCCAAACTCCTCAGGTCCCCTCATAATCCTGGTGAGGTCTGCAGGAGGTCACAAAGGGTCATGTCCCCAAATCGTCGGGTTTGGCTCAGGTACTCAACGGAGAGCAGGGAAGGACAAGCACAGCTGGGGTGTTTGTCCAGCTTTGAACAAATAAATTAATTTAACGAGTCATTAATTCGTGCTGAGCCTTTATAAGAGCCCCATTTTTTGGAGTCGGCAGCCAGATTTGCTGAGTGGGGTAAAAACAATTCCAAAAATATTTTCTTGTCCTCAGCTAACCCAGAGGAACGCTTGGGGTCAGTGTTGGCRTTGCTGGTGGCTTCTCCCAGCCTGACACCCAACCCAAAACCTCCCACCATCCCCAAACTTGGCTTTTCCCAACATTAAAATGGAATCTCCACCATTTCAAGGCTCCCAGCCCTGACCTGCTGGAAGATCAGATCACCCACAACCAACCCCCCTTCACMTCAAGGGTTATTCCTGATGCAACTTCCAGAAAACCCAAGATTTTAGCCTCAACTCTTTCTGCTACACCTTCCAGAAGATCCAAGATTTTGGCACCTCCGTGCCCCTACCTTTGACCTCCAGGCGGACCTGGGCCTCAGCTTTCCCCAGGATGTTGGTGGCCACGCAGGTGTAGATTCCCTGGTCCTCCTTCCGAGCCATGAACATCTCCAAGCTCCCGTTCTCGTGGGCTTTGTAGTTGCCTCCATCCAGCGTGTTCCCCTGGCCGTTCTTAAACCTCCCAACACCACAAAGTGCTGTTGGAAGGGAAGGAAAAGCAGCAAACCCCCCCTTTCCCACCCCTCAGGATGGAATGGGATGGGATCTGGCTCTTACCAGCGCAGGGTGGGGATGGGGGACCCAAAAAAGGGACAATCCAGGCGCGTCCTGTTGTTCTGGATCACCCTGATCAGCTGGTTCCGGGGGCCCAGGATCCGGGGGGGAACATCTGCCAAGCACCAAAATTCCAGCCATGCAGAAGGAGGAAAAATGGATTCTGCTGCTCTTTTCCAGCCTTTTTCCTGTTTTTTTTTTTTTCACTTTTCCTACTGGCACTTTCAAAACCCAGCAGAGCTTCTCCATTCTGCCTCATCTCACCTTCCCTCTCCTTCCAGCCTCRTTTTGTGACTCGTATCCCTGGATTTGCCCAGTCTTTGCCTGGTTTGAATCCATGGCAATGGATTCCTGCTCCAAAACCTGGGTGCCTTTGTACATTCCCTCAGAGCAGCAAAGGGGAAAACCCATGGAAAACTTTGGCAGGGAAAAGAGGACTTGGRAAAACCAGGGAGGGTGACTTTTACATGGAAATATGGTAATGGGATAAAGGGGAATGATTTAAACTAAAATAGGAGAGTTTGGGTGGGATATTGGGAAGAAATTCCTGGCTGGCAGGGTGAGGAGGGGCTGGGATGGAATTCCCAGAGAAGCTGTGGCTGCCCCTGGATTCCTGGAAGTGTCCAAGGCCAGGTAGGACAGTGCTTGGAGCAACCTGGGACAGYGGAAGKTTCCATGCCCCACCCTTCCAAGTGGGTGGAATTTTAGATGAATCCCAGAACCAACCAGTTGGAAAAAGGTCGGAAAATGTTTCCAGCAAGGTTGGAAAAGACCTTTAAGATCATCAAGTCCAACCTATGACCCAACACCWCCTTGGCACTAAGAGCCACATCCACCCTTTTAAGACGAGCTTTGAGCTGAGCTTTGAGGTCCTTTCCRACCTCGGATTCCGTGGAAATTTGAGTTTTGGGAGGTSTCATTCCTGCAGACTCACCCAGCACGCTGACGAAGGCGTTGGCCAGCAGGTAGCCGTGCTCGTTGGACGCGTTGCACTGGTACACGGCGCTGCTGCCGATCTGCGTGTCCCGGAACACGATGGTGTCCCCGGCCACCTCCCGGCTCGGGTTGGGCGGAGACGCTTCAAAACAAGGACAGCTCCTTCAATTCCGTTCCAAATGAAAATCCACCCCGTAATCTCATGAGGCGTCCTCCCAGCTCAGCCCAGTTCAAACCTGGTGATGGTGTGTGAGCTCCACAGACACGACTGGGAGCCACTGGGTGAACTGGGCCCATCCCAGACAAGCTGGGGGTTCACGTGGGTGCTGGATCCCACCAGCAGCKCTGGCTCGTGCTCAGCCAGGAGATCCTTGACTGRGAYTYGGGCTGGGATTTGGGCTGSGATTTTGGACAAGRAGGCAACTCTGGCTCATGCTCAGCCATGAGAMCCTTGCCTGGGATTTTGGTGGGATTTTGGCTGAGATTTTGGAGAAGGAGGCAACTGTGGCTCATGGTCGGCCATGAGATCTTTGGCTGGGAATTTGGTGGGATTTTGGCTGGGATTTTGGAGAAAGAAGCAATTCTGACTTGTGTTCAGCCAGGATATCCTTGGCTGGGATTTGGGCTGGGATTTTGGAGAAGGAGGCAACTGTGGCTCACGCTCAGCTATGAGGCCCTTGGCTGGGATTTTGGTGGGATTTTGGCTGTGATTTTGGAGGAGGAAGCCACTCTAGCTCATGCTCAGCCAGGATATCCTTGGCTGKGATTTTGGGCTGGGATTTTGGAGAAGGAGGCCCAGTCTCTCCCTCACTCACATTCAATGGGCTCTCCGTTCACCAGCCACTGGATGGACGGTTTGGGGTTGCCGTTGGCCCGGCACACGAGCCTGCCGTCCTCGCCGGGGGCCAGGATCAGGTTCTCCGGCTCATCCAGCCAGTAGGGAGCAGCTGGAAAACAGCCCCGCCCCGGTGACACAGGGACAGCAGCATCACCCCCAAATTCCCCCCTCCAACACTCCCTGGGGGAGGAAGGCGATGGAAAAACCAAGTGGGTTTCCCAGGATTTGGTGAAGGAGGAGAGACCCCTTTCCTCTCCCATGCCACACAAACCCACCACCACTTCTATCAGAGGGTTCTCATCCCCTCCTGTTTTTGAGGCCATTTGGACAAGATTAATTCAAAAAAAGGGGAGATTTAGATGGGTTATTGGGATGGAATCAGGGTGAGGAAGGGCTGGGATGGAATTCCCAGAGAAGCTGTGGCTGCTCCATCCCTGGGAGTGCCCAAGGCCGGGTTTGATGGGGCTTGGAGCAACATGGGATCATGGAATGTGTCCCGGAACTGGGCGATCTCTGACATCCTTCCAACCCAACCTATTCCATGATTCCCTGAAGAACACAGACCCTTTCCCAGGGAAAGGCCCCRCTGTCCCTCCCAGCATTCCATGAATGTCCCCTCCCGGCTCCAGGCGGCCGGGACCCGAAGAGGGAAGGTAAAGGTGACGTACCCTTCACTCTCACCGAGATCGTGTGGCGGATGCTGCCCATCTTGTTGGAGGCCAGGCAGAAATACTCCCCGGAGTCCTCCTCGGACACGTTGGAGATGCGCAGGGCCTTGTTGAAGTTCTCCAGCTTGGTTTTACCCACCGGGAGCTCCCCGCCTTTCTTGTACCACATGATGTCCGGCGCTGGTCTGAGGAGAGGGGGGCAGATCAGAGCTTTTCCAAAGGCCAGGGAATGACTCCCAAGAAAAGAGCTGTGATTCCTAAATAAGAGTGAAATTCCCATCCTGGGAACCACCAAAAGCCAGGGGAAAGGTCTGGCCTAACTGGTGGGCCACCCTTATTCCCATCACCCTCCTTGCCACCACCACCCCTAAACCACGGCCCTGAGCATTCCCAGCGGGTCAGGAACGGTGTTCTCCTCCTGATCCTCCTGGGAATGCAGGATCATGGAATTCTGGAATGGTTTGGGGTGGAAGGGACCTCAAAGCCCACCCTGACCGTGGTCTGATGGTGTGGGTTGGACTACGAGCCCAGGACACTTCTGGGGGACACAAATGCCCTCCCCCACACAGTGTGGTGAGGAGCTCCTGGGAAATTCCCAAATTTTAGGACAAACCAGTGGGGAATTCTCCTTGGACAAGGATCTGAGGACACCTGGAAACCTCAGCATTCCCATTTGCTCATCGAGCTGGTTATGGGAGCRTTGTTAACAAAAAAGGAGGGAATGCTCCCTTTTTCCCAATCCAGGGGTGATTCCTTGTGCTGATCCCRCTGGGAATTTCTGGGAATCGCCCTCTCCATGGTACATACACTCCGGAGGCGATGCATTCCAGCAGGAGATCCACCCCTCGGAGCACCATCTGGCTGCTGGAAGTTCCGTAGGGATACATGAAGCTGGGAGTGGTTTCTGAGATCCCTCGGGCTGGAATCGGTGGGAGAGAAGGAAAAACGAAACAAAACCAAAAATAAAACCAAAGAAAAACAAAACAAAACCAAAAAGGAAGAAAGAAAAAAAAAAAAGAAAACAGAACACGGGTCTTGTAAAAATCTCTGGGAATTCACAGRAGGTGCCACCTCCCCAGCAATCCTGAGATTCTGAACTCACCCAGGAATGTGCCTGGAAAGGGAAGGGGGGCTCCAAATGAATTTGGGATTGGAAAAAAGAAGGGGAGAGAGAGGAAGTTTGGGAGGCAGGGGAGAGAAGGAGCAGCAGAGGGGACTGAGCGTKGGGGATGGTCCCCATTCCATCAGTTCCTGCTTTTCCTGCCCTCCCTGCCTCTGGAAAATGGGCTGGAATCAGATGGAATTGGGAAATATTGATGGATGTAACATATAATGAAGGACAGCAGGAAAAATGGGCACGGAAAGGGTTTRTTCAGACCCAGAGCTTCTTTTCCACTGAATTCTCCAGGATACAGAGCATTCCCAGGGCTCCAGCAGCATCAAGGAGGTTTTCCAGCTTTCCTGGAGGCCTGGAAGGAYGGTTCCCCTTGGAAAGGGACAGCTCAGCCACCAGAATGACCCATTTAGGGCTGGACAGGGAAGTTTATTGGGAAAAAACCACAAAGGGAAGACACGAGACAACTCCCTATGGATCCACACACAGTGAAGGCCTCTGTGCAGGGGGAAAAAATTAATTATTCATGGAAAAAATTCCATTAAGGAGTGGAATGATTGACCTAGATCTGGATCAGTGAGGACAAAACAGGATGAGATGGGCGGGAAGGCAGCAGTAGCAGGGATGGAAGTTATGGGATTAGGAAAGGGATGGGATGGGATCAGAACAAGGACACAGAAAATCCTGGAGTGATCCRTGGGGAGAGACCAAAATTTCCTTGGCTYRATGARTGGGAGRATTTTGGGAATTTTGGGAAACTTSCAGAGCTGCGGCAGGGGAAGGAGGAGGGGAGTGAGGATGGGGGCTCTTCCTGGAATTCCCACCTTGGGGAAGGAAACCCCAACCCCTGGATTCATCCATGGAATGTTTGGAATTGGCTCCACGCCCACATCCCGCCGCTCCCACGGGCGCCGCGCGCACTCCCAGTTAGTCAATTATGGATTAATGGATTACCAGGGCAGGAAAATCCCAACTTTATCCCGAAAATCCAACTTCTCCAGGTCTGTCTACATCCCTGCTCCTGGTTTAGTCTCATTCCTGGTGMAACCAGCTCGACCCATCCCAGGGCAGAGCTCCCAAACCTCCACCACAAGCGGGAGCTTCTCCCGCCAAACCAGAAAATGGGAATTAATTATTTTATCAGCCAAGATTGGCTTTGATCAGGATTTATTCCCACTCTGGATCCTGTGGGATAACTGGAAGCGCTAAGCGGAGCAAGCTGGATTTTACAAGCCTGTATTAATGATGGCAATTAAAAATCAGGGAGATTAATTAGTACCCTCCTGGCTTTAATGAACCTAAGGACAGCATGGAAAAAAACCTGATTTTTGCCTCAGCACAGCACAATCAATAAATAATAAATAAAAATGAATAAATAATAAATATTTCGCTGTTTCTAATGGGGAACAGCCAGAAATTCCTTCAGAACCAAAGGCTCTGAGCATGTGGAAGTTCCAGCTGGAAGTGTCAAGGTTTCCCTCATCCCTCTGGATGGATCCAAGCTGGAAAAACAAAYCCTGGGGCTGTTTATTTCAGCTTAAAAATTGACTCTGCTCCCAAGTTTTGCCATGAACTGGGATCATCCCAGAAACATCTGATTCCCAACCCAGAGCTGCCCCTTTCCCAACTAAAATTCCTCCATCAGCTCTGTTTTCCAAGGATGTTCTCATCCCAACACATCCCAGCTGCTCAGCCCCAGCACAGGCTCAAACAGCCTCAGGTTTGGCAAAAAAAAAAGAGAGGAAAAGGAACAAAACAAGGTTTTAATTCCATTGAAAAGGGGGAAAAAAAGTGGGAAATTCTGCTAATGAAATATTCCATTCATCCTTTTGGATTGTTTTTCCCTGATAATTGCCCACGGAATTCTGGGAATCATCATTCCAAGCCCACAAGGGGTGGGTGAAACTTCCTGTGGTTATCCTGGCCCTGCAGAGGAATTTGGGACAAGTGTCCCACAAATCTCCCRTGTTCCACATCCCCACCAGCAGATCTCACATTCCCAAGCTCAGGAACATCCTGGGAATGGGATTCCCAGCCTTCCAGGCCCCTTTTCCAGCTGCCTCTGGAGCCAAGCTGGGATCCTGGGGATCAGCACCCCAAGGAAGAACAGCCAAGAGCCCCAAATCCTCCCAGCACCTCAAATCCTTGGGATTCACATCCCTCTCCACATCCCAAATTTCCAGAATTCCCAGCCAGGTCATTCCAGGGAGGAACGCTGGGRCAGCCACAAGGAAAAAGGACTGAGGGGAAGAATTGTTGCCCCCAGCTCATTAATTATTGGGTTAATTAAGGYCTGGGTTGGAATCCAGGTCTGCACAGGGGTGGGAGAGGGGGATCTGAATCCTCTGGAGCCAGGAAGTTTTCCAGGGAATGTTACAACACAAAGAACAGGAAGTTTCTGTTGTGCACCCATGAAATGAGGGGCAGAATGGGATTGTGTGGATAAAATCCCATTTTCCTGATGGAGCCACTCTCAAGATCCCTTTTCCCTGAACGAAGATATCCAATGGCAAATCCGGAAGCCCAGGAAAACTCTCCACTGGAATTCTCTTTGTCCCTGTCCCATCTCTCATCCCCTTCCTTCTGGGTGGTTGATGCTGCTCCCACCAAAGCTGATTTTGCTGCCAACCGTTTTTCCAAATATTCCCAGACTGTCCAGCCCATTCCAGCATTTCTTCCCAGGCCAATTCTGCTGCTGAGCCTTTCCCAGCTCCTCAGCTCCCTCCAAACCCTCCTGCTCCTGATGCCAGCATCCCAATTCCCTTGGCTGTGCCCTGGCCTGGCACATCCTGCTCTTCCCAGCTGGCAATGCCCCCCTCGTCCCCAAAAGTCCCCGTGGGATGGGAATTGTGCCCTGGGCTGTGCCAGGCCCCGAGGAAGCTCCAGCTCCRCAGGGATTTCACTCCAGGACACGGTGGGGACAGCAAGGGACATTCCCAGAGCTCACCCCACACAACCCCGGCCCCAAAAGCAGCAGGAAGGGCTGGAAGTGAATCCTGTCCGGGACAACTCCAGATCTGGGAGAAGTTGGAATTCATGGTGGCTTTGGAGAGGTGGTGACATTCCCAGGATTCCCAAACCTGCCCCATCTCCCGGTCCCTAAAATCCCTCATGGCTGCCCTTGTTATCCCAACACATCCCTGACAATTCCAAACCATTGCCAGGGCAGCCATCCTGGGGTTTTTGTGCCTGAAGCCACCCTTTAAGGATTTTGGGATGAGCTTCTCCAGAAGAGGACCAGAATCAGAGGGAATTCCCTGCCAATTTAGGATTTTGGAATGGGATTCTCAAAGGCCAGAAATCGAGGAATTCGCTGCCCAAGATTTAGGATTTGATGAGTTTCTGCCAGAAGGGACAGAATCACAGAGGGAATTCCCTGCCCAGATTTAGGATTTTGGGATGGGATTTTCTCCCGAGAAAAGCCAGAATCCAGAGGGAATTCCCTGCCCAGATTTAGGATTTTGGGATGGGATTCTCCCAACAGGCACAAGAATCCAGAGGGAATTCCCTGCCCAGGTTTAGGATTTTGGGATGGGATTCTCCAACAGCCACAGAATCCGAGGGAATTCCCTGCCCAGGATTTAGGATTTTGGATGAGCTTCTCCCAGAAGGGACAGAATCCAGAGGGAATTCCCTGTACCAAATTTAGGACTTTGGGATGGGATTCTCCCAACAGGCACAGAATCAGAGGGAATTCCTGCCCAGATTTAGGATTTTGGGATGGGATTCTCCAACAGCCACAGAATCCAGAGGGTAATTCCCTGCCAAATTTAGGATTTTGGGATGTGGATTCTCCCAGAAGGGACAGAATCCAGAGGGAATCTCCTACCCAGATTTAGGATTTTGGGATGGCGATTCTCCCAACAGCAACAGAATCCAGAGGGAATTTCCTGTCCCAACAAAGGGCAGGAAGCTGTGCGAAGCAGTCCAGCTCATGTCCAACCTCTCTGCACAGGAATCACTCAGATTTCAGGAAAACCCAAATATTCCTCRTTTTCTTCCCTCTTTTTATCCCTGCCTGAGTTCACTGGAAATCCCAGGAATGTTCCTGCCGGAAATGTTCTTCTGGAAACACAGAAAAGAGGGATGAGGATCTGACATTTAAATCCTGAGCTTTGCTCAGGAGGGACCAAACTCAGCTCAGCCACGTGGGGCAGACCCTATAAAACCCAAACCCCCCAAGCTGGGCTTAACTCACTTAAACCCCGCTCAGCAGAAACGGGGAACGTTGTGGGGTTTTGTGGTTGCTTGGATGGATTTGTGCCGATAAATTTTGGCAAAGCTGAGGCCACGATGGGGACACGGGCAGGGAATGGGGTCAGTGGGGTTAGGCGGGACTGGGTTAAGCCGGGACTCCCAAAGCCAGCGTGGACTCACCGCGGTACATGGCGGGGGAATTTCCTAAAGACGTTTCGTTATGGGACTTCTCTGCAATTGAACAAAACACCGTGAGCAGCGCCGGGGAGGCGGGGACAGCGTGGGAAAGGGGACGCGGGAATTCCCAAAAAAYAGCCRGGATGGGGGACATGGGGAATTCAAAAAAATAGACAGGATGGGGACATGAGGACATCCCAAAAAACAGCCAGGATGGGACAGGGTGGGGAACACTGGGACATCCTAAAAACAGCCAGGATGGGGGACATGGGGAATTCCCAAAACACAGCCGGGATGGGGGACATGGGGAATTCCCAAAAAACAGCCAGGAGGGGAACACGGGGAATTCCCAAAAAACAGCCAGGATGGAGACACAGGGAATTCCCAAAAAACAGCCAGGATGGGGACACGGGGAATTCCCAAAAAACAGCCAGGATGGGAACACGGGGACATCCCAAAAAACAGCCAGGGTGGGGGACATGGGGACATCTCAAAAACCACAAGGACGGGGGAAATTCCCAAAATTAGCCAGGATGGGGGACATGGGGACATCTCAAAAAACAGCCAGGATGGGGGACAGGAGAATTCCCAAAAAACAGCCGGGATGGGACAGGGTGGGGAACACTGGGACATCCCAAAAACCAGACAGGATGGGGACATAGGGAATTCCCAAAAAACAGCCAGGGTGGGAACACGGGGACATCCTAAAAAACAGCCAGGGTGGGGACACGGGGACATCTCAAAAAACAGCCAGGGTGGGAACACGGAGAATTCCCAAAAAACTGCCAGGGTGGGAACATGGGGAATTCCCAAAAAACAGCCAGGGTGGGAACATGGGGAATTCCCAAAAAACAGCCAGGGTGGGAACACGGGGAATTTCCAAAAAACTGCCAGGGTGGGAACACGGGGAATTCCCAAAAAACAGCCAGGGTGGGGGACATGGGGACATCCCAAAAACCACAAGGATGGGAGGAAATTCCCAAAATTAGCCAGGATGGGGGACATGGGGACATCTCAAAAAACAGCCAGGGTTGGGGACATGGAGAATTCCCAAAAAACAGCCGGGATGGGACAGGGTTGGGAACACTGGGACATCCCAAAAAACAGACAGGATGGGGACACAGGGACATCCTAAAAAACAGCCAGGGTGGGGGACATGGGGAATTCCCAAAAACCACAAGGACGGGGGAAATTCCCACAAACAGCCAGGATGGGGGACATGGGGACATCTCAAAAAACAGCCAGGGTTGGGGACATGGAGAATTCCCAAAAAACAGCCAGGATGGGACAGGGTGGGAAACACTGGGACATCCAAAAAAACAGCCAGGATGGAGACATGGAGAATTCCCAAAAAACAGCCAGGGTAGAGGACAAGGGGACATCCCAAAAACCAGCAAGATGGGACAGGGTAGGGGGCATGGTGGACATCCAAAAAAAACAGGCCAGGATGGAGACAATGGGAATTCCCAAAAAAAAGGACAAGGCGATAGGGAGAAGGGTGGGAACACGAAAATTCCCAGAAAAATCAGCCAAGGACCCCAGAATAATCAGCACAGGATGGGAGAGCAAGGAGCAAGGGGATTCCAAAAGCACTCGGGAGCGGGACGGCGCTTCCACAACAAACACAGGAGGAGCAAGCAGGAAAGGGGCTGATTTACCCTCTCCAAGTAGTGGGAAGAGAATAAAAGTTTGCTGTGGCAAATTGTGCAGCAAATATTTCCTTGGAATGTTTTCTCTCTGGAATCTTTGGGGCAAACCAAAAAAAACTAGAGCAATTTGGAGCGCCGAAATGCGCCGTTTCCTTGGTTTTGTCCACCTCTTGTATCTGTTCTTCCGCCTCAATTCCTTTCACAGCTGCTTATCCCTATGGGAGGACACAGCTGACGATGATGTAGGAAGACAAAGGCAGAGGGAGCGCATTGATGAAATAAATAATAGAATAAATAAATAATCAAAATAATCAATGAACTAATAAATAAATTTATTAAAATATAAGATTATATAATTCATTTGTTATTATAAGTTATTTATTTATTATTTCATTTATTATTAGTTTTAAAAAGCACAACCTGCTGGTAACACTAATAATAATGATAATAATAATGAAATAATAATATGATTAAATAAACATAATAATAATAATAATAATAATAATAATTTAGATACTAATATTTTTTTTAGAGGCAACAACCTGCCTGTAAAATCCCTTTGAAGGACCAAACTCAAGGATTAAGGCTGAGATGATCCAAGAGCTTGGGACAAATCCGACCTCATCCCCTTCCAACACTTTACGGATAAAGAATTTTTTAAATTGGAAATTAAAACCTCAGTTCCAAAATTTTTAAGGAATCTGGGAGGTTCCTGGGGTGGAATTTGCCTCTGATCCTACAGCAGTTGTTTCCCAAGGTAAACTGGAAAAGAAGGATTTGATTTTCCAAGGTCTGGGAGTGAAGGGATGTGGGACACCTGAGGGGAGCTCAAATCCATGAAAATCCACCAGGATTTCATCCAGGTCACTTCCAGAGYTGGATAAATCATCAGGGTGGAGCCCTTGGAGGCTCCAAACCCCACAGATCTTTATTTGCTGGGATTTTCCCCAAAAATAAATGCCAGGATTTCCTTTGCCCAGCTCTTCAMACAGACAAATATTCGGAATTCACAAATAATAACCAAAATTTACAAATGATATCCGGAATGAATGAGCTCCTCACATTCCCAGCACTGGAAAAGAATGATTTAAATCCCTGATTCCCTRCTCCAGCTTTGCACCGAGGAGGAGCTGCTACACCGAGGTGGAAAACTYGTCACTCCCAGGTCCCTCTCATCWCATTCCTGTTCATTCAAGCTGCCGGGAAATCAAATTAAATTCCTCCCACCAGCATTCAGGAGCACCTGGTGCTTCCCAAAAACCCGCCAGCAGCTCCCAGTTGGATTTTCCTGGGAATGCTGGGAATGGGTGGGAGCTCCTGCCTGCTGATGGTTGATGTTCATGGAGGATTTTGTCACCTCGAGCCCCTGTGACAGCTCAGGGTCCTCGTGTCCCTCAAACTGCCCCCATTCCCTCTTCCAGAGTCAGCCCAGTGCACCAGGAATTCCTTTTCCTTCAGGAATTCTCATTCCTGGAGGAAAATGTGCCCTGGAAGGGCCCAGAGCCAACAGAAAGGCTCCAGAGAGAGGCCCTGGTGTCCCCTCATTGATGCTTGATGGGGACACCTGGGGACACCCATCCCGAGTGTCCCACYRGATTCCAGAGGTTCCCACCAGATTCCAGAGGTTCCCACCGGATTCCAGAGGCTCCCACATTCCTGGAGGCACTTCCCGGAGCAAAGAAGGCCCAGGAATATCCACAGCCACATTCCACTCTTTTTTTCCCACCTCCAATCCCCTGGAGCAAGCCACGGCCAACTCCACCTTCCCAAAATATCCCTRGACATTTTGCATTTCCCTGAACCTGGTGGGAATGTGGCAGCACTCCCAGTTTTATCCCAAAAACGTGGAATTGGTGATTCCTGCTCCAAGTTACCTCTGGGTATTTTACACTTCCCTGGAGATGAAYTTCCCTGATGATACAGAAACGTTCTCCAGTTTATCCCAAACACACGGAATTGGTGATTCCTGCCCCAAATCACCTCTGGATATTTTACATTTCCCTGGAGACAGTAGGAACGCTCCTGATGTGTCAAAACTCTGCAATTTATCCCAAACACACAGAATTGGTGATCCCTGCATTTCYCTGGAGATGATGGGGAYGCTCCATATGGGCTGAAACACTCCYTGTTTCATCCCAAACACACGGAATTGGYGATTCCTGCACCAAAGATCCCATTTCCCTGGAGATGCTGGGAATGTGGGAATGCCCCATTTGTGAAACACTCTCCAGTTTACCCCAAACACACGGAATTGGTGATTCCTGCGTTTTCCTGGAGGTGGTGGGAATGCCCCAACTGTGCTGAAACACTCCCAGTTTTATCCCAACATCAGGATTTGGTGATTCCTGCTTCAAGCTACCTCYGGATATTTTTACAGCTTCCTGAGACAGTGGGAATGCACATCTCTGTGAAAACATTCCCCGTTTTACCCCAAACGCACAGAATTGGCAATTCCTGCATTTCCTGGAGACACTTGGGAACACCAATCTGTGAAACACTCCCAGTTTATCCCAAACACTGGAATTGCAATTCCTGCATTTCCCTGGAGATGGGAACACACATCTGTGAAACACTCCAGTTTTTACCCAAACACATGGAATTGGCATTCCTGCATTTCCCTGGAGACATTGGAATGCCACATCTTGTGAAACATTCCCCGTTTTACCCCAAACACATGGAATTGGCATTCCTGCATTTCCTTGAGACATTGGGAACACACATCTGTGAAACACTCCCAGTTTTACCCCAAAGCACAGAATTGCAATTCCTGCATTTCCCTGAGACATTGGGAATGCCACATCTCTGTGAAAACATTCCCCGTTTTACCCCAAACACACGGAATTGGGAATTCCTGCATTTCCTGGAGATGGGAACACCACATCTGTGAAACACGCCCATTTTTACCCCAAACACACGGAATTGGCAATTCCTGCATTCCCTGGAGACAGTGGGAATGCCCCATCTGCGAAACACCCCATTTTACCCCAAACACACAGAATTGGCAATTCCTGCATTTCCCTTGAGACATTGGGAACACCACATCTGCAAAACACTCCCAGTTTTACCCCAAACACATGGAATTGGCAATTCCTGCATTTCCCTGGAGACTGTGGGAAATGCCCATCTGCGAAACACCCCCAATTTTACCCCAAAACACACAAAATTGGCAATTCCTACACCAAACCACCTCTGAAACCCTAAAACCAGGAAGTTACAACCCCTCCCTCCCCACCCACCCCAAAACCACCCAAACCCCTCCTTACCCCACCCGAACCAAACCACGGGAGCCGCTCTTCCCTTACTGGATTCCTGGCCAGAAAACCCTTTGGGATGGAACCCAAACTGGTCCCCCAGTGAGCCACTTACTGGTTTTGACCTTGAGGGTGTAGGGGTTCTTCTGCTGGATGGTGTGGGTGAAGTGGAAGCGGGCGTTGCAGCTGTAGTCGGTCAGCGCGTCCTGCGCCAGCACGTTGGAGAAGTAMAGGTCCCCGTTGTGACCCTGGGACACGCGCTTGTCCTGCGGGATCGGCTCCATGGCTGTATGGGAGAGGTGGGAATTTAGGGCCAGGYGGGAATTCWGGGCYRGGTGGGAATTCWGGGCCAGGMRGGAATTCAGGGCTGGGYRGGAATTCAGGGCCAGGYRGGATTTAYGGAGAACAGGAATGGTGGAGGGATGAAGGACAGGGCGTGTGAGGTGTGGAGCAAGTGTGGTGAGCCTGAAGTAGGAGGAAGGGCCCTAAACTAACAGAAGCTGCCCTAAATTAGCAGGAAGTGCCCTAAATTAGTGGTTATGACCCTAAACTAGCAGAAAGTGTCCTAAGTTAGCAGGAAAAAAACCCTAAATTACACTAACGACCCTAAATTACAATAACAACCCAAAACCAGCAGAAAGTGTCCTAAGTTAGCAGAAAAAATCCCTAAACTACCAGTAACGACCCTAAAGCAGCAGAAAGTTCCATTAATTAGCAGTAATTACCCTAAACTACCAGCAATGACCCTGAGCTAGAAGCCACGATCCTAAACTTGCAGAAACAACCCTAATCAAGCAGGAATGACCCTAAACTATCAGGACCAGCCCTAAAGTAGCAGGAAGTGGCCTAAACTAACAGAAATTACCCTAAACTAAGAGAAATTACCCTAAACTAGCAGAAACAACCCTAAACTATCAGGACCAACACTAAACTAACAGGAACARCCCCAGGCTGACAGAACCAACCCCAAACTATCAGCAACAGTCCCACCCATGGTTATTTTAAATCCCACAGGTGATGGAGCTGCCATTCCCGGAATTCCAGGTGGGAAAGGCGCTCCCGACTCACAGCTGCTCATCCAGAAGATGACAGGCTCGGGGAGGCCGGGTGGGGGATTGCACTGCAGGCTCAGCGGGGCCCCCTCATCCACCTCGATCACATCCACCTTCTCCTTGGGCCACAGCGGAGATTCTGCCATGGGAAGCAAAGGAAAGTGAGGAAAGGAGGGAAGGATACCTCAGGAGTGATTTCCACTAGATCCAGCCTGGTTTGAGAGCAAAATTCATCTGGGTGTGTGAAAAACTCCCTGGAATTCATCCCCTCAAATCCGTGTCCTCAAGTCCACATTCAAATCCATCCCCTGAAATCCATCCCCCAAATCCATCCCTGAAATCCTTATCCTTAAATTCATATCCTCAATTCCACACCCTCAAATCCATCCCTGAAATCCATACCCCTAAATCCAAACCTCCCAAATCCATACCCTCAAATCCATCCCTGAAATCCATACCCCTGAATTCTGTGCAATCAATTCCATCCCCTCAATTCCATCTCCTTAAAATCCATGTCCTCAGGTCCATATTCAAATCCATCCCCTGAAATCCATCCCCCAAGTCCATCCCTGAAATCCTTATCCTTAAATTCATATCCTCAATTCCCCACCCTGAAATCCATACCCTTAAATTCATTTCCTCAATTGCACACCCTCAAATCCATCCCTGAAATCCTTCCCTTAAATCTGTATCCTCAATTCCATGCCCTCAAATCCATCCCTGAAATCCATATCCTTAAATTCACATCCTGAATTCTGTGCAATCAATTCCATCCCCTCAATTCCATCTCCTTAAAATCCATGTCCTCAGGTCCATATTCAAATCCATACCCTGAAATCCATCCCCCAAATCCTTACCCTTAAATTCATTTCCTCAATTCCACACCCTCAAATCCATCCCTGAAATCCTTACCCTTAAATTCATATCCTCAATTCCACACCCCCAAATCCATCCCTGAAATCCATACCCTTAAATTCATTTCCTCAATTCCACACCCTCAAATCCATCCCTGAAATCCTTACCCTTAAATTCATATCCTCAATTCCATCCCCTCAATTCTGTCCCCTTAAATCATGTCCTCAGTCACACATATTCAAAATCCATCCCCTGAAATCCATCTCCAAATCCATCCTGAAATCCTTACCCTTAAATCACATCCTCAATTCCACCCCTCAATCCATCCCTGAAATCATCTTACCCTTAAATATAATATCCTCAATTCCGTGCCCTCAAATCCATCCCTGAAATCCTTTAATCCTTAAATTCATATCCTCAATTCCACCCTAAATCCATCCCTGAAATCCATACTCTTAAATTAATATCCTCAATTCCACACCCTCAAATCCATCCGCTGACATCCATACCCTTAAATTCATATCCTCAGTTCACACCCTCAAATCCATCCCTGAAATCCATACCTTAAATTATTTCCTCAATTCTGTGCCCTCAAATCCATCCCTGAATCTTAACCTTAATTCATTCTCTCATTCCACATCCTCAAATCCATCCCTGAAATCCATACCCTTAAATTCATTTCCTCAATTCAATCCTCAAATTCCAATCCCTAAAATCATTACCCTGTAAATTCAACATATGCTCAATTTCCACGCCCTCAAATCCATCCCTGAAATCATTACCCTTAAATTGATTTCCTCAATTCCGTGCCCTCAAATCCATCCCTTCCACCCTAAGCTATTCCCAAACAACAACCCCATTCTTTCCTGTCTCCTGGACACACCTGGACACACCTGGAGCCGTTTGAGCAGCTGGACATTCCCCCAAACCCCCATGGCCCTGCTCTGCTTTCTGCATCAATCACTCACTGGAAACCTGGAGGTGGATTTTGCTGGAAAGGGCCGTGCCGTAGTCGTTCCTGGCGAAGCACTGGTACTCGCCCTCGTAGTCGTCGGGCCGGCCCCCGCTGTGGAAGTCGATGACCAAAGTCCCCGATCTCCTCCTCATGGACACCTTGGGATCCTTGGCCACGTTGAAGAACTTCCCGTTCCGCGTCCAGGAGAAGCTGGAACGGCAAGGAAAAGCTGGGTGTGGAACCATGTCCCCAGGGAGGTTCCTACCTGTGGTGGGGCAGCAGCGGGATGGGCTGGGCTGGGCAGGGAGGGTGGGAGAGGCTCTGGAGTGGTGAGGAACGGCGGGATGAGCGTTGGGAATGCACTCACATGGGAACGGGGTTGCCTTTGGCTTCGCATTCGATGAAGATGTTATCCCTGGGATCCACGATGTAATCCTTGATGGATTGCTTGGTGATGGTGGGGGGCTGCGGCACTGCGAGGAACGGGAAACCCRTGAGGAACCGGGGGAGATCCCTCAGTGCCATCCCACAGCAATTCCTGCTGGGATCTCAGCTCCTTCCCCCGGMTGGGTGTGTGATTTGGAGGTTGAATCCTGAGGAAATTCCTGTGAATTCCCTGAATTCATCACCTCTCAGAGCATCACAGAGTCTGGACTCCCTTAAGGTACCAAAAATCCTCAATTCCCKCTCTGTATCTTGGTCTCCTTAGGGAATGTCCCAGTTCCAGCCTCCTGTTCCCACAGGGTGACTCCTGTGGGAATTCATCCTGGATCTGCAGCTCAGAAGGGGCTRGGTCTGGGATCCTGAGAAATCCCTGGTGCAAGGAAGATTTTCCAACCCCCCAGGATGAGCCCAAAGGAGCTCAGACCTGGAATTTAGGAGGGCAGGGATGGAAAAAGAGACACAGGAACCCCATGGATGGGATAGAACCCAGCCCTGATCTCCRAACTGCAGATCCCATCTCCTGGGGTGAAGATCCAAGGCTGTGAAGATCCAAGCATCCAGGGATGCTCCCAACTCACCAGGATGTGAGGCTGAGCCTGGAACAGGAGCCAGGAGGGGAYTCCTGCCCTTCTCCAAACCCAAACCCTACAGGAACAACTTTCCCACAGCAAACACAGCCCGGGCCCTGCTCCGGGGACAGCACAGAGAGCTGGGAGCTCTTCCCAAGCTGCTCCAGCCTTTCCATGCCTTTCCCAACCTGGACATGCAGGAAAAGTGGCTCAGAAGGGGCCACATCCCCCTTGTACCACGGCTCAGGGACCCCTCATGCAGTTTTGGGGAAGGGAGCACTTACATTCACTCTGGATATTTGCTGTTRTTCCCAAAGGGAAAGCATAGAGGGGAAAAAGACAGGAGGTTAATTCAACCCTGTTCCAACCCTGTTCCCAGCAGAGCCAGAAAACAAATCCAGTTTTTGCAGGCCTTGGAAACCCTACAAAAAAACCCTTTTGTTCCTGAATGTGGAGGAGAAAACCTAATTTTGGAGGAGAAAACCCAACTGTGGAGAGGAAAACCCAACTATGGAGAGGAAAACCCAATTTTGAGAAGAAAACCCAAATGTGGAGGAGAAAATCCAAATGTGGAGGAGAAAATCCAAACGTGGAGGAGAAAATTCAATTGTCAAGGAGAAAATCCAACTGTGGAGGAGAACCCCCAACTTTGGAGGAGAAAATGCAAATTTGGAGAAGAAAACTCAAATGTGGAGGAGAAAATTCAATTGTCAAGGAGAAACTTTAATCTGGAGAAGAAAACCCAAATGTGGAGGAGAAAATCCAAACGTGGAGGAGAAAATTCAAATGTGGAGGAGAAAATTCAAACGTGGAGGAGAACCCCCAGATTTGGAGGAGAAAATACAAATTTGGAGAAGAAAACCCAAATGTGGAGGAGAAAATTCAATTGTCAAGGAGAAACTCCAAATCTGGAGAACAAAACCCAAATGTGGAGGAGAAAGAAAAATCCAAATGTGGAGGAGAAAAATCCAAATGTGGAGGAGAAAGCCCAACTGTGGAGGAGAAAACTCAGCTGTGGGGGAGAAAACCCACCTGGGATGTTCCCACCTCCTCCCCATCCCAGTGAGGAATTTTTGGGAGAGGATAAAYCCCAAACTTACGGTCCAGGGGGACCTCGATGGCACTGATGAGGTGCTGGAGGCAGAGGGCGAAGGCAATTCTGGCGCAGGTGACCTGGGCTCTCCTTGGGATCATTTTGGAGCTTCCCTGTGTGGCCTCAGAGCCTTGGGATGTCCCTTGGGGTGACTTTGGGCTGTCCCCTGGGGTGGTGGCACGTGCAGAGGGATCCTCAGCTGGAAAAAAACAACCCCAGGGTCACATCACTGAGCCAATCCTGGCGTTTTCCCTTTGGAAATTTCGGGAACACGGCGTTTCTGCCCAAAAAAAAATGGTGGGAATGGGGCCAGGAATGGTGGCCAGGATTTGGGGAMCACGTGGGAACAGCTCTCCCGAGCCCAGGATTGTCCTGCTGGAAGGATTTATGGGGTTGTTTGGGCTCCAGTCCTGGAGTGAGCACCCAGGGACAAAGAGAAAATTCCTGGGAGCAGTGGGATCCAAATGGAGCCCGTGGGATTGAATAAAAATGTGGATTTGCTGTTTAAAAAATTAATAATAATTGTATTTTATGTGTAAAAATTACTGAGCAATATCCAACCCCTCAGGGCATGGGGATGAGCTCAGGGGTCTGGAGCTGTTGTCCCAAAAATCCTGGCATTGATCCAGCAGAATTCTAGGATGGGGATTTTTCCCAACTGGTCTCCAAACAATCCCATTCCCAGCCAGGATCCTGATGTTCCCCTTGCTGCTGCCAGGCCCTGTGGATGTGCCAGCCTGACCAGAGAGTGAGAAAACCAGACAGGTTTTCCCAGAATCGACTGGTGAGGGTKTAGGGAGTTGAAGATAAATAATGMCAGCTTTTTATTATAAACWACCTGMAGSTGTTGTTTYCCTACTCTCTGCTTTCCTGTTTTTCTCAAAGATTGTTTATAAGAAAGGCATTTTGTTAATTAGCCAATCAGGTGAAATATATTGATTAATTGAGCAATCAGATCTATCTGCATGGGAAGAATGTATAAAAAATGGGGAATCTGAAGAAAAGTTATGTTATGCTGTCCAAACCATCCTTCTGGTGAGTCTGTGTCGTTYCTTACTCAACAGTGACAAGATCCCATCCAATCTCCCAGGATTTTCCACCCAGACACCTTTYATCCCTCTGGTAACAAATGTAGATCCCAAAAGGGCAACAAAAGCTCCAAATCCATTTCAAACAGGGATTTTTTAGTGGAGGGAGGCAGTGGGGATTAAAAAGGGTCCAAATAAGAAGAGTTGGGGGCTGAAAAGTGAGGAATTTCTTGTTTTCCTTGGATTTGGGGGTGCGGAATAGCTGAGAGGGAAGGAGGAAATTCCTGGCACAGATTCCTGGGGGGGATTTGTAAATACGGGAATATAAAAGGGCTGAGCCCAAGCTCTGATGGGAAATCACAGAATCCTGGAATGGTTTGGGTTGGAAAGGGAATTTAAARCTCATCCCCAGCACAGGGGCACCTTCCCCTGTCCCAGATTGCTCCAACTGGGCTTTGGACACTGCCAGGGATCCAGGGCAGTTCTCCTACAAATCTGCAGTGGGGCTGCAAAAATCCAGGAATCTCAGGAAGAACAAAACTCCAGACATTCCTGAGCTGTAAAAGCAGCACAGAATCTCTGGCCTGAACCCACGGCAGAATCCTGCAGGAATGCCCTGGCTGGATGATCCAGGACAATCCAAGGATCGCACGGAGCGAGCCGGCTGGGAGCGGGGAAAGCCAACAAGGGAATTCATCCTCTAGAAAATGCCAGGCTCTCCAGGCTCCCAGGCTCTCCAGGCTCCTCCAGGGCCCCTTTTTCCGGAGCAGATGTGGGCAGAGGGAACAATCCCTGGGAACAATCCAGGGAACAATTCCCTGCGCGTGTAGGTGGCTCCTGAGAACACAGCCCCGCATTGTCCCGGCTGCTCCTGCGGGAACAAGGGAATTCTGCCTGCAACAGAAAGAGGCTGGAGCTGCCACAGGGATCAGGGACATTCTGAACTCGGGGTGCTGGAGACRGGGGAATGGCAGGGGAGAAGCTTTTCCTAAAAATCAGGATTTTTCCAGCTTTTTTTTCTGGCTTAGAAAGGATCTGACAGCAACCCAAAAAGGAGGAAAAATCCATCAGGCTCATCCCTGCATCCCAAAGGGAGGCACAGAGAGGGGAAGGGGTGGTTGGGGCTGGTCCCTGACCAGCAGGACAGGCTGAGCCCTGCTCTGCTCCTCAGAATTCCRTGGAATTCCCTCTTTTCTCCCTCCAGGATCTGATATCACAACCCATGGGAACAGCTCCTTTTCCTGCAGAAATTCCCAGGAGATCCCRCTCCAGCACCAGCCAGGACAMGGATSCCCCTGCAGGGRATCTGCCCCAAAGTCATCTCCATGKCAGAATTCCCAAAATCCCTACAAACAGCAGCACCTGGAATGTCCCCTGGGATCCACTGGGTGCACAAACCATTTCGAGGACAGGCTGCAATTCATTTATTCCCATTTCTTGAAATGAGATTTTTTTGGGATAACGATGGGAAAAATCCTTTCCCTRCACCCCTGCTCCAGGAAAACACCCCCAGCTCCAGAGCAGGAAATGGGAAGCAAAGGGAACCTGGGCTTGGAATTAATTCAACAAAATTAAACAGTGAGGGATTTGATTTAATCAGCTCRTTAGGACCAGCAGGATGCTCCCAGCAGCAGTTGGATTTTTATCCCAGTTTATCCCGATTTATGGCTGCAGGAGGAACAGTAAAACTTTGGGAATTGCTGTTCCCGGGGAACATTCCGGCAGCTCCGTTTATTGCTTCATTAAAGCTGATTGAGGAGCACRGAGCAGCTTTGCCACCGGCAGAAAATCCCCTTGGGTTGGTGTCATGGTTTAAAAAAAATAATAAAAACCTGGTTTTTACCTTTAAACAACTCATCTTTAAAAAATACCCCATAAATCAGCATAACCCATAAACATGCTGTAAAAAAACTGGGGGGCACTGGGGCTGCTCCAGCACCATTTTTCCAGAAATCCCATCAGAAAATCCCAAAGAATCTGTGGGGTGGTGACTCAGGGACACTTTGATCCCCTTGTCCTGTTCCCAATGGAGCAGCAAATCCCACCCCAGCAAATCCCACCCCAATAAATCCCACCCCAGCAAATCCCACCCCAGCAAATCCCACCCCAGCAAATCCCATCCCAACCCCCCTGGCAGCTCAGGACAGGTGGAGGTGACACAAATTGTGCCATTGTCACCTCCTTTCCGGGGCCATCCATCCCACGCTGCTCCCAGAAAACCCTCGGAGCTGGTGGCACKGGGGGACACCGGCTGTGCTTGTCCCCGGAGTGTCCCCAGGCCACCCCTCCCTGGTGGCATCTGGCCCTGGGATCAKCCAAGGGTTAATCAGGTGGGAAAACAGCCCTGGCATGGAGCTGGAGCCTCTGGAAAAGCTTCCCAGCTCCCACCTCYGCTCCTGCTGCACCCGGGCTTGGAGCAGCCTGAGCCTCTCCRAGGATGGGAATGTTTGGGATTTTTGGGGTCCCCGGGAGTCCCTTCCCACTCGAGATGTTCCAAGGTTTTGTGAATAAAATKATGGATGCAGCACTCAGAGGAAAACTCCCTGTTTTTCCAGTCACACGGAGCTGGGAGAGGGTTTGGCTGGAATTCCCTTCCCTGCTGGACACAACCCGCGGCTCGTCCRTGCCAGGGAYGTCTGTTCCCATGGGAAAATCCACYCAGGGAAGCTGGGACACTTGGGATTCCTCTCCTGTGTGAGAGGAACCCTCGGACACRGGAACAGCAGATCCTGATCCCATCCTGGGATCCCAGACCCGGCTCTCCATCCTGCCAAGGGCATCAGGCACGGCCGATCCCTGTGGGAATAGATTCATCCCAGTGGGAGCTGAGTGATCCCAGTGGGAGCTGAGTGATCCCAGTGGGAATAGATTCATCCCAGTGGGAACTGAGTGATCCCAGTGGGAACCAACTGATCCCAGTGGAGAGTGATTGATCCCAGTGGGGACTGAGTGATCCCAGCAGGAATCGAGTGATCCCAGCAGGAACTGACTGATCCCCATGGGATTCCCAGTGGGAGTTGACTGATCCCAGTGGAAATTGACTGATCCCAGTGGAATTCCCTGGGGGAACCAACTGATCCCAGTGGGAACTGATTTATACCAATGGGAACTGATTTATCCCAGCAGGAACCAACTTATTCCAGTGGGAACTGACTGATCCCAGTGGGATTCCCAGTGGGAACCAACTGATCCCAGTGGGAATCGATTCATCCCAGTGGGAACTGATTTATCCCAGCAGGAACCAAATGATCACAGTGGGAATAGATTCATCCCAGTGGGAACTGAGTGATCCCAGTGGGAACCAAGTGATCCCAGTGCAATTCCCAGTGCGATTCCCAGTGGAATTCCCAGTGGAAATGACTGATCCCAGTGGATTCCAGAGGGGAGACAAGCTTGATCTCCCCAGTGGGGACTGGATTTATACCAGTGGGTAATGATTTTATCCCGGCAGGAATCAACTTATTTCCCGTGGGAACTGAGTGATCCCAGTGGGAACTGAGCAATCCCTAGGGGAACAAGTGATCCAGTGGAGAGTGATTGATCTCAGTGGGAATAGATTCATCCAGTGGGAACGAGTGATCCCAGTGGGATTCCAGTGGAGATGACTGTCTCAGTGGGAACTTGATTTTCCCAATGGGAACTGGTTTATCCAGCAGGAACCAACTTATTCCAGTGGGAACTGACTGATCCCAGCGGGATCCAGTGGCCAACTGATCCCAGTGGAATCGATTCATCCCGTGGGAACTGAGTGATCCACAGTGGGACCAAGTGATCCCAGTGCAATTCCAGTGCGGATTCCCAGTGGAATTCCCAGTGGAAATTGACTGATCCAGTGGGATTCCAGGGGACCAACTATCCCTGGGAACTGATTCTATACCAGTGGGAACTGATTTTATCCGGCAGGAATCAACTTATTCCGTGGGAACTGAGTGATTCCCGTGTGGATGAGCAATCCTAGTGGGAACTGAGTGATCCCAGTGGGAACAAGTGATCCAGTGGAACAAGTGATTCCAGTGGAGTGATTGATCCCAGTGGGAATAGATTCATCCCAGTGGGAACCGGAGTGATCCCAGTGGGAGCTGACTGATCTCAGTGGGAACTGATTTATCCCAATGGGAACTGGTTTATCCCAGCAGGAACCAACTTATTCCAGTGGGAACTGACTGATCCCAGCGGGAACTGAGCGATCCCAGTGGGAATAGATTCATCCCAGTGGGAACTGAGTCATCCCAGTGGGATTCCCAGTGGGAACTGATTTATCCCAGCAGGAACCAACTGATCCCAGCGGGAACCAAGCGATCCCAGTGGGAACTGACCTGGCCTCGGGCACTTCCACGAAGTTCATTCCCAAAAAACCCCCCTGGTGACCCAAAGCTGATGCTCCAGATGCGTCCCACCATTCCTGGTAGGATTTGGTGATCTCATTCCCAAWACTTTTCTCAGGAATTGTGACAGCCCTCAAGGACATTTTCCACAGGAATGCGATGAAATTTCAAATTTATTCATTCCCCAAGGAGGGCAACACCCTTCCCTGCTGTTTCCCACCTTTCCCTGCTTTTTCTCACCATTCCCTGGCATTTCTCACAACTTTTCCCGTCGCTCTCCATGGAATTGTCACCCTTTGTCACTCARTCATCAAATCCTGGTGTCACCACCTCTCCATCTGCCGCCGGAGCTGCCTCCGGAATGGGAATAAATTAATTGGGAGAAGCTTTTGGCTCTGGGATAATGAAGTTGGCACAAACCCAGCTCAGGAGGGAGCCCAGGGATGCYGTGGTTAAAAATTCCATAAAAATAAAAGGGATTTTGGGGAATTAAAAAGCCGGGTTGGAATTTAGAGTTTCCTTGGAAAACGTCAAAGGATGGATTGAGCCAGGGATGAATGAAGTGAGGGTTTGTATCTGCCAAAACTTCCCAAAATCCCTGGAAAAGGTGGAATTTGTGTCCTGCAAATCCTTGGAAACGCAGATCTCCCCTTGCTGACACCACTGGAAGCGGGAGGGAAAATCCTCAGGAAAATTGCAGAGTTTAAAGTCGAGGGAAAAAAAAAACAAAGGAAAGGGAAATTTCAATATTTAACTCCTCCCACCTCATCTCCCATCCACCAAAGTTTCCTGCTGGGAATATTCAATGGGAAAAGTGTGAAAATCCATTAAAACCCCAGAGCTGAGGGAAACAAAGAGCASGAATTGGGACTGAGGGTTGGATCAGCAAATTCCTTGAATTCTCCGCATCGGAATTGGAGCTGGAATTCAAATTTGGTAAAATAYTGAGAAGGTTTTCCATGAAAAATTCAGGAGAGGAGGAAGGATCCCACCTCTGGCACAGCTCAGGCACGGGATCTGGGCATGACCTGTCCCAAAAAAAACATCCCAGGTTTTTCCCTGCCTTTCCCAAGATAATGTGGGAATGTGGAGCGTGTCCCACCTTGGCTGAGGTGATGTGGAAAATTGGGAATCTCCCTCACATGGCTTTGGGAAGGATTTCTCTCCCTTTTTCCAAGCTCAATTCGGAACGAGYGCTCAGAGCATGGAAAAAMCAGAATTTCCATATGGGAGGGATGAATCCAAAAAAATCAAAGCATAAAACCCCTTTAGGATATCAGGGAATCCCACAAAAAGCTCGGAGTGGTATGATCTGGAGCATCCCTTCAGGATGCCAGGCCCCTTTTTGGGATTTTCCCATCTTCCCAACCTTTTTCCTGCTGCTCTCCTGCATCCCTCAGGATYGCATCCCTCACTGGTGGCCATGGCAACGCCAATCCATGCAGGACAGGGGAAGAATCCGGAAAATTATTCATGAGGAATGAGGGAGAGCTCGGAGCAGACCCTCTGGAAGCTGGTGGGAAAAGGCTYRGCGTTCCCATCGGGAAAACGCYYCTGATTTATTATTAAAAAGGGARAAATTCCTTTYTGTTGTTGTTGTTGTTGAGCTTAATTAGGAGGAAAATCTTCCTGGAGCRATCCTTGGTGATCCCAGCCCTGCTCCCAGCCCCTTTTCCTGCTCCTCTGGTTTTCCAGAGYCTCTGGGCTCAGAGCAGGAGGGAGTTTGGGAAAGCAGAGCAGGCAGAGCCTGGCTTTAAATAATCCYGGGATTGTCCCATTCCCGGGTGCTGATTCCCTGCTCCCGAGGGAATTCTGTTCAGAATTCCCAAACCTCCTGCCTGTGCTTCCCACTGCTCCATCCCTGCCCTTGGAGGGGCACCCCGGCTGCTCTGGAATTACCCCCATCCCAAAAATCCCATTCCCTCCGAATCCCTGGAGGCTGCAGGGAGCTCCAAACCTTCTCTGTGTGCTTCCCTCTGCTCCGGAATGTCCCCATCCCACAGCAGGGCAGATCCCACAATCTCCAAGGATTTGATTCATTCCACCTCCTCCTCCTCATCCTCCAAGGGCAGGGAGTCACCTCCCTTTCCCTCTCCCATGTCCAGCGCAGTTTTCCCTCTCTTTATCCCCAAAAAATGTCACAAATCCAAGGATTTATAGGAAATCTCTACCCCACCACAGGTTATTCCAAGGACGAGGAGCCACTTCCCTTTCCCTCTCCCACACCAGGCACACTCTGAACTCCAAAGTTCAGGTTGAGATTTTCCCTCTCTTTATCCCAAATAAAAAAATGTCACAAATCCAAGGATTTACAGGAAATCTCTGCCATCTCCTCACACATTATTCCAAGGGCAGGGAGATACCTCCCATTCCCTCTCCCACCTTTTCCCCCTCCAAAGCTCAGGTTGAGCTTCTCCCTTTCTCTATCCCAAACTCAAAGATTTTCCACATCCCAGGAAGGACGTCCTGAGATCTCCCCACATCCCAAAAATCCTGATTTCCTCCTAAAATTTCCCACATCCTGAGAACTCCCTGAGATCTCCCCACATCCCAAAAAAATCTCCATTTCTCCTTAAGATTTTCCACATCCTGAGGACACCCTGAGCCCCCCACATCCCAAAAATCCCCATTTCCCCCTAAGATTTTCCACATCCTGAGGATGCCCTGAGCTCCCCACATCCCAAAAAAATCCCCATTTCCCCCTAAGATTTTCCACATCCCAGGAAGGACTCCCTGAGCTCCCCACATCCCAAAAAATCCCCATTTCCCTCTAAGATTTTTCATATCCTGAGGATGCCCTGAGCTTCCAACATCCCAGAAAATCCCCATTTCCCCCTAAGATTTTCCTCATCCTGAGAAGGACTCCCTGAGATCTTCCCACATCCCAAAAAAATCTCCATTTCTCCTTAAGATTTTCCACATCCTGAGGACACCCTGAGCCCCCCACATTCCAAAAATCCTCATTTCCCTCGAAGATTTTTCACATCCTGAGGACACCCTGATCTTCCAACATCCCAAAAATCCTCCATTTCCCTCTAAGATTTTCCACATTCCAGGAAGGATACCCTGATCTCCCCACATCCCAAAAAAATCCCCATTTCCCCCTAAGATTTTCCACATCCTGAGAAGGACTCCCTGAGATCTCCCCACATCCCAAAAAAAAAATCCCCATTTCCCCC
>NDFG01000152.1:249753-259966 GCA_002167245.1 Sporophila hypoxantha
TTTGTGTTCTATGTAGTGTGTTTATTTTTTGATGTCTGGTGGCTTTTTGCTTTCTTTTCATTTGTTGTCTAATTCTTTTTTTTGCTTATTTTCTGGTCCATGGTTCTTATGTTCTTATTATGTTTTTTTTTATTTTTTTGGTTTTTGCTTTGACTTTTTATTTTCTTTTTGTTATTTCTCGCTTTTTTTTGTTGATATTTTGCTTGTTTCTGGAGCCTTAGTGTGATGATTTTTGTTTTTGGTTTGGGGTCTTGTTTGTGGTGTGGTTGTGTGGGGGTGTAATGTTTGGGGTTTTGTGGTTTATTGTGTGGGGTGATATTGTGAATTTTTGGTTTTCTGGTGAATTGATTCGTACCCCTTAGGAAATTTGGTTCCTTCTGAGATCGCCTTATGAGGTGGTGGCGGCCCAGGTGGAATTTTCTCCTCTGGACCCTGGCAGATAAGTCTCTATAGGGTAAATGGATTCTTCCCTTGTAATCTGGTCAGGATGTCCCATGAATTTTCTCTGGCGTGACCCTGTAAGAAGATTGTATTCTTCTTCTTAGGATATTTTTCCTGGTAAACTGACTTCCTGGAGATTGGTGTCTGCCAGGAATTTTTCAACTCTTAAACCTGATTCCCCCATGTAGATGTTTCGGGCCCTGAGGGAATTTTCTCTCTCTATCCATCGGAGGATGTCCCCTTTTAGGGGATATTTTTCCCTTATTCCCTGGAGATTTTTGTCCCTTTAGGAATTTTTCCCTGACGCCGTGCGAGATGGTGGTTCTCCCTGCAATTTCTCCATGACCCTGGGGAATTTGTTGGTCTCGCCTAGGCAATTTTCTGCTATCTCCGAGTAGTTAGGTGAGAATGGTGTTTCTCCAGTGGAATGTTTTCCTAGGTGCCTATTCCGGTGGCAGTGGAGCATTTGTCCCCAGTGTTTTTATTATCCTCTGATTTCTGGATTTGTTAGGGCGAGTCCCTAGACCTTCACCCTACTCTGGCGAAGAGTGATAAGGATGGTTTCCCCAGAAAATTCCTCCTGACCCTTGGAGATATTCCCAAAACATTTCTTCTTCAGGTGGGAATTAAAGGGTAAGAACAAGGGAGAATGATAGGGAAGAATTAATATGGGGTGATAAAGGGATTAAGAATTTTCCCTGTATTGATTCACCTCCGAAGCTGAATCATGCAAAAACCCTACCCAGAAATCCCAATTTCATCCCTCAGGGAAATTTTCCCAATTATCACCTCGGTGCACCTTGAACTTCTCCGCTCCTCTTCTCTCCTAGCATATCTTATTCTTTTCCAGCTATCTCTCGCATTTCCTTGTATATTTCATCTTTTCCTTTGTGCTTAAAATACCCTACATCCCACTCCCCTTCTCTCTCTGTGGGCCTCCTCAGGGACCCTTTGGTTCGGTCTTTCTTTTTCCCAAAAATCCCCTGGCTTGAGATTGTAATGGGTTTTTGGGGTGATTGATTAGTATTCCTTAAGTGGATGTGCTGGAACTAGATTTCTGGGTTTGTTTGGGGAATTCCCTACTTTTCGCTGGTTTCTATCAGAGGGCTCGTGCTCCGCCATTCCAGCGTCGAGCCTATTCCCGCCTCTTCCTCTCTCCTCCAGTTGTGTAGCACGGTGGTTCCATAAGAATCTTTCCCTGAGCAGCTCTTCAAATCCAAATCTCTGGGTTGGTTGTTGGTTTATGGCTTCTGGATCCCTCATCCCGTGAATGCGACAGCTTTCTTCCGGCTTGCTGGGGCCCTATTGTTGTATTGGGAAAACAGAAATAGCTAGGTTAGAGTGGTGTGGCTTGAATTCGTAGCTCTTTCCGATTGGTGGTGGCACAGTTTGGGTTATTGGGCACATCCTTAGATTATTGGCATGGGCACAAATCCACCTGTTCTACCCTGGGGTAGTCCCTTTGGAACGCGGCCGCGCTCCCATAAGTGCGCTCTCTCTCCAGCTCAGTTGGGGTTGCGTAGGAAATAAGATCCGGTAAAATTGCGCGGAGAGACACTCCGCTTGGGCAGGTGGGAAATAGGTGGGGGTTGAATCCCAAAGCTTTGTATCTTGCCAATAACCTTCCGTCCGTTTTGCGCTGTCTGCCTGGCTTCTCAGACATTTTCTGAAAAGGTGATCCCAAAAATATGGTCGTCGCCAAAGCCCGCTTCGCGGTATTGGGTTTCTCCCTGTGAGCTCAGACATTTTTTTTAGGGTGTTCGGAAAAATATGGTATGCGAGCGTGAAGAAAACTCGTCCTTCAAAAAGATCCCCTCACTGAGTGATGGGTTTTGCTCCAACTTCTAAGATTTTAGTGCGGAAAAGTGAAATCTTCCAAAATCTTCCCAAATAGCCTACTCTCCATTGTTGTTTTTCTCTCATTGCTCATGATTTATGTGGAAAATGGATTCGTCGCAGTAAAAATTAGCCCCAAAGCCTGCCTCCATGTTTCTCTCAGTCCTTCAAGATATTTTTCCTAATAGTATCGATGATGAGAGGATTCCTTTAAAATTCTTCCCAAAGCGGCCCTCCATGTCTTCTTCCCAACTCAAGATTTTTCTTAGTTGTGCGTGGAAAAGGAATCCCCAATAAGTCTTGCACCAGATCCTGCTTCTCCATCGCAATATCCCCTCTCCTTGCTCTTAGATGGGATTATGGTGTTTGTACATGGTAAGTGTGATCCCAAAATCTCGCAAGCCCCTTCGGGGTCCTTTGGTAGTGAAAAAAAGGGGATCCCGAAAAATATCTCCTCATTAAAGCCCCTGTCTGCATAGTCCTTCTCCCAACTCAGATTTTTAGTTTGCGGGAAAAAGGGATTCCCAAAATCTCTTCTCCAAATCCCTCTTTTCCTTTAGTGAATCTTTTGGTGAGTTTTGGAAAAGGATCTTCCAATAATTTCTCCCAATAATTTCCCCTCCTTTTTAGTTTGAAAAAGGGGGTTGTGTGCTTGATTCCCAAAAATCTCTCCAATAACTCCTCTTCTGGGGTAGTAAAATGGTAGGGAAGCGATCCCGCAAAATCTCCCCAAAAAGCTCCCTCCCTTTAGTAGAAAAGGGGATCCCAAAATCTCCCAAAAAATCCCCTCCTTTAGTGAAAAGGGGACTTCCCAAAATCTCCCCAAATCCCCTCCACAGCCCCTTCCCAGCCTCAGGGTTTCCAGGGGAAAGGAATCCCAAAAGCCTCCAAACCCCACAACTGCCCATCCCATTCAGGGGCATAATTTGACCATCTGTCCCTCCCACATCCGCAAGCAGCTGTTTTGGATTCAAATCCCAGCCATTTTCCACCCCCTTTTCACCGACAGATATGGCAGGAACTGCTTTTCCTTTGGGAGAAAAAAGGGTGTGGTTTTGTTTCCTGGGCGGGGTTCATCTCCTGGATACTCCTGGATATCCCTGTTTTTCACTTTACTCTGCTGCTTTGGGAGATGGAATTCTGAGAATATTCACAGATGGGAATTCCAGAAGTGATCCATTTCCCACTCCATCCCAAATCCGAGAATTTGGATCAATAATCTTGCCAGGAAACACTTACAAAACTCCAAAAATCCCCCCGCTCACCTTGTGCCAGTCCCAGGAATCATTCGCCACCCCCATCCCCACCCCAGGCCTGTCCAACCAAAAAAAGCCTGGAAATAGGAGACAAAGAAAGCAAATTCCTGGAATGAAGCATCGGGGAGCAGCCTGCTGTCCTGCTGCGGCTGCGCCAGCTCACCTCGCAGCTCTGTCACCAGTTTCAGACGAGGTCAACCAAAAATCCCCAGGCTCGTCCCAGCTGCTGTGTTCATGGGCAGGAATAAAATCCCCGTGGGAGAGCACTGGCAGCTGGATCCCGTTAGCTTTGGTTCAGCTAGGGAAATAGGCATGCCTTGGGATTGTGCACAATCAATGTGTTTTCTGTTAAGGGACATTTCCGTGGTTGGGAAAAAAATTCTCGCCCTTCTATAAATTGTGCAGTTCTGGCTGTTTGGTGGAAAAAAATAAAAAAATAAGAGTATGTTGTTCGTATTATTTTCTGGTCTGGTGGGGTATGAATTCGGCCAAATTCTCGAGGTTTTCAGTGATATTTTAATTGGGGTTTTTTGGATAGGGATTAGATAGTTTGTGATGTTTTTAGTGTTTTTTTTTTCTGTTTTTGAGACTTTTGGAAAAGTTTGCCTTTTGTTTGATAGAGGGTGGGGAAGAAGGAAATGTTTGGATTATCTATTTTGTTGAGTGGTTATTTGTAGATGCTGTGAATCACAAAATGGGGTTTGGGTTTGTTTTGGGACATGAGGTCCCCTTCTAGCTTGGTGCCACCATGGGCGGCAGAGATCACCCTTTCCACTATCCCAGATTTGCTGCTCAACCTGGCCTGGTGACACTTCCAGGGTATGGGCCACACTTCCATGTGATTCTCTTTGGGAATTCCATCCCAGGCCTCCTTTTCTTATCCTCTTACAGGTGGAAGAATTCTTCCCATATATTTATATCTTCCACCCAATTTTTCCTCTTTTTCACCTCTGAAACCCATCCCCCTTGTCTTTTGTCATCCCAATTCCTGCTGCAGATTCCCTTTTTCCTTCCTTTAACGTCCTCAGATCCGAGGTTTTTCCCACAATTTAAATCATTTATCCTGGAGGGAGGGTTTCCATACAGAATGCAGAATCCCGATGGTATCCACACAAAATCAATTTTTAATCCCGATCTGGTTTCCATACCTAAATCCGAATCCCCGGGAGGGTTTGGTCCACGAGACAAATTCAAGAAAGTCTTGGATATCTCCACTTTCTCAGGGATGGAGCAGCTCATTGGATTTTCTCTTAGGAAATTCCATCCCGTGGGGGCGTCCCCACTCGTTACAGGTGAATATAGATTCATGTTTCCCATAATATCCCACGCCAAATCTGTTCCACTGAACCATCCTCTATCCCATCCACCCAAATTCCTTTGCTGGGTTGGTATTCTCTTTTTTTCCTTTCCTTGTAAAAACCCATTCTTAGGTATCCTGAGTTTTTTCTTCACCACTAATTCAAACTCTTTCCGTGAGGTCGTTCCATACCAGATCTAAAAATTTCCTGAGAGTGGGTTTTCCATTCGACAGGAAGTTAGGAATTTGTGGAGGTTTCCTGCAAAAATTAATTGAATCCTTTTAAAATTTTCCACCATCAAATTTTAAATTCCCTTTTGATCTCTTTCTACCTAAAATATAAGTCAAATAAGTGAATGCGGTTTTTGAAATTTGGGTGTCCACACAGAAAATTTAAATCTTTTAACAATTTTTCTCAGCACAAATATTATATGATGGCGGGCGGTGATTGTTTCCACACGTATTAAATCAATCCTGAAGGTTTTCGACACAAAAATTAATATTTCTTTATAATTTCACTTTTACAAAAATTAATCTGTGGTCTCCACTTTTTTACAAAATCAATCCTGAGGTTTCCACCCAAACGTATCAAATCCTGCAGGTCTTCGCACACTTTTAATGCAATTCACTGAGGTCTTCCACACAAATCTCAAATCATCAGTTTCCACACTCAAAAAATAACATAATCTCAGTCTTCCATACAACTATTACTACCAAATCCTGATGGTGGTCTGCCATCATCAAACCAAAAACCCCTTAGTTTCCTCCACACAAATTTCAAATTCTCGCGTTTCCCTACACAACCAAAGCCCTCTGGAGGGAGGGTGCGGTCCACACAAGTCAATCCTTGATTATCCCCACACAACCAAATTTCAGTTTTCCCTGCGACTTAGGCAATACCTTATATTAATTCCAGTTTCTCTGCCACACAAACAAATTTCCATTTTCCCTTCATCACCAACCACCTGAATCTTGTGATTGTATCCCACACACAAACCTTATAATCTGATATTTTCCCGATCACAAAACCAATACCCCAGTTTCCCTACGGACCACAAATCCATGAATCGCTTGATATCCCCACACAAATCCAAACCCCAGTTTCCTTCGGCACACAAACACTAAATCCTGTTATTAATCCACACAAAACCAAACCCAGTTTCCGGCACACAAACAAATCCTGATATCCGCCATTTTCACAAACCAAATTTTTCTCAGTTTCGGGGCCCACAAAACCAGACGCCCAGTTTCCCACACATACAATTCCCCTTCTCCAGTGTGGCATGTACCATTCCCACCACCGCCAGCCCTGTTCGGTACAGTGCCACCAGAGTGAGCTCCCGAGGGTGCTTTCTTGCACGTGCTGGGGTGGCACAAAGCTCCCGTTCCTGTCCCTCCCCTCCTTCTTCCTTTTTTTGTTGCTCCCCAGCTGGCATTTGCCTCATACTGCGCCATCCCAATAGGTAGACCCCAACAAGGAGCCTGTGTTGGCCGGCTCCTTCTAGGGAATGTCAAAGCCATATTTCAGGAATGTGTACAGTGCACCGATGCGTTGACAGTCGAGGGACGGGAGTCTTTTCTTCCTGTTATTCCTGCAATCCATTCGTGCCTCCGGTTATTGGAATCACAGATGGGTTCCTTTATCCCAACACGGAGCGATGGCCCGGGCCCACAAATGGGGCTGTTTGTCTGCTCAAATGGCCAGTGAGTGGCTGGTTGTGTCATCCATCCTGGATAGCTTGAGGAGGCTTCGGGTAAGAGTTGGGAAAAAATTGGGAATAATATGATTGGAGTCATTATTAAGTCTATCCAATCTAGCCATGAAAACATGAGGTTTGGAAGAATTCCCTTCCAGTTTCTGTTGGGCAGGAAGGAAATCGCAGGACGTGTCTCCTGACAGATCTGAAGAAATGTAGTTGTAAGGGATATCCAACCTTTCTGGATGGACCTTTCTGGTAGGTTTTAAAATCCAAAGGTTTTAATATTTTGGGTACAGGGGCATAACAAAACCCAAGGGAAGAGTGGCCTGAGGTGGTGGTTGTGAAGAGCCTGTAGGGGTGTTGGGTAAGAGCTCTGATGGGGTGCTGTTTATCTTCATCCTCAGGTGAAAAAGGAAAGCTGAATTCTTTCCCTGCTCACAAGCGGGGAATGGGTTATCTATATAACAACTGCAGCGGAATATCAAATAAAATCCTGTCATTGTAATGCAGAAAAATAAATTAAAAAAAAATGCTTGCTGGGAATAGTGCCATATAAAACTTATCTGATATTTCAACAATAAGTTCCTGCGCTCTTAAAATTTTCCACCAAAAAACTGTTTTTTTTGGGTAATGTTCCAATAAAATTACTTGCTCTTGTAATACTTCAACAAAACTGGCTGGGAATATCTCTTAATAAGAACTGCTTTGGGAATAGGTCCAATAAGAATGCTGGGTTATAAAATCTGATAAATCTGGCTCGCGGCAAGGATGGGCAGCTGAGCTTTGTCCAGGAGAACAAAAATCCCCAAAGCCACACAAAGAGGGAGAGGATCTTGTTCCCTGCTCCCAAAAATCCCGGAGGCAGCTGGATCCCCAGACAATTCCAGCTGGAATTACCTCAGGAGGTCACCACCATCAGGAGCAGGATCAACCCTAAATTCAGCCCAGCTGAGCCAGGCTTTACCCAGGTGGGGATTAAAATCTGTCCTAAATTGTGGAGACCACCCAGCAYCCAAACTCCAGCCTAAAAACCACGCTGGGCGTGGAAAAGGGGGAATTCCCACATTCCCTGCATTCTGTTGTTCCAACGTATCCCAGTTTTCCCTTTTTATCCTGGATTCCAGTGGGAACAGGGAGATGGGAACTCAGGGAAGAACGTGCCATTCCCAAATCCCCAGGAGGGGCTTCAGCACCCTGGAGAGCAGCCGGATCCGAGAGGATTTTCCTACCCACGGACGTTCCCAGCCTCGGCATTCCCAGGTTTTCCAGAGATTTTGTGGCTCGCTCATCCCTGGAAGCGTCCAAGGCCAGCTTGGAGCAACCTGGGATAGGGAAAGTTGTCCCTGCTCGTGGAATGGGATGAGCTTTAATTTTCCAACCCAAATTATTCCATGATTCTGCAGCTCTTTGAACTCGGGATGAGCAGCAAAAGGGAACAATTCAGAGGGGGGAGAAAAGGGAATTTTTGGTGCTTTTTCCACAGATCCAAGCAGAACCWTCCCGCCCTCCCAGCTCCCGCTGGAGCTGCCAGCCCGGCCTATCCATGCCAGGAAATTTCAGGAGGAATTTGGGATTCAGGCTGACAGAGCTGCAGGATCAGATTCCCTGGGAAAAGGAGCAAAATTCCGCTGCCAAGGAGGCAGAAAGCAGCGGAAAACCTGCCAGGAATTGCCATAAACCTCCGGCCTCACCTTGCACCAACCCCGGGGGTTGTGCTCCTGCTTCCCCTCTCCCTGCGAGGCTCCAGGTTTGCTTCCAGAGGTGGGAAAGGAGCATCCCAGAATCCAGGACTCCAGGGATCCCAGAATCCAGGGATTCATCTGGGCAGACCAGAAATTCCTGACAATGCCTCCTCCATGAGTTCTTTGGATCTCATCTCTGGAATTTTGAGACTCACCTCTCTTTTCCTCAGGGATGCAACTGCGAGGGAGCACCCAAAGGGCACAGGAGAGAGGGAATAGTGGAGATTTTCCCGTAAAAGGAGAATAGGTTGTTTTTTCCTTGCATTCCTCGCCTTCCAGCCTTAAGCAAGAGGTTGGCGGCATTCCCAGTTTGCTGGAGGAGCATCCCAAAGGGAAGAGGAGCTTTGAGCAATCCAGGCTCGGGAAGAGCCATGAATCCCCTGGATTCTGGATCCCTGGAGTCCTGGATTCTGGATGCTCCTTTCCCACCTCTGGAAGCAAACCTGGAGCCTCGCGGGATGGGGAAGCAGGCCAACAACCCCCGGGGTTGGTGCAGGGTGAAGCCGAGGTTCATGGCAATTCCTGGCAGGTTTTCCGTCGCTTTCTGCCTCCTTGGCAGCGGAATTTTCTCTCATCTTTGGATCTCATCCTGAGAATTTTTGAGGCCCAGTCTGTTTTCCTCAGGGATGCAACGGCGAGGAGCACCCAAAGGGCACAGGAGAGAGGGAATAGCGGATTTTCCAGTAAAAGGAGAATTTGGGTTGTTTTTTCCTTGCATTCTCCCCTTCAGCCTTAAGCAAGAGGTTGGCGCATTCCCAGTTTGCTGGAGGAGCATCAAAGGGAAGAAGGAGCTCTGAGCAATCCAGGCTCGGAAGAGCCGATGAATCCCTGTCTGGATTCTGGGATGCTCCTTTCCCACCTCTGGAGCAAACCTGGAGCCTCGCAGGGAGTGGGGAAGCAGGAGCACAACCCGCGGGTGGTGAGGGTGAAGCCGGAGGTTCATGGCAATTCCTGGCAGGTTTTCCGTCTCTTTCTGCCTCCTTGCGCAGCGGAATTTTGCTCCTTTTCCCAGGGAATCTGATCCATCGCAGCTCTGTCAGCCTGAATCCCAAATTCCTCCTGAAATTTCCTGCTGATAGGCCGGGCTGGGCAGCTCCAGCGGGAGCTGGGAGGGCGGGATGGTTCTGCTTGGATCTGTGGAAAAAGCACCAAAAATTCCCTTTTCCCCCTCTGAATTGTTCCCTTTTGCTGCTCATCCCGAGTTCAAAGAGCTGCAGAATCATGGAATAATTTGGGTTGGAAAATTAAAGCTCATCCCATTCCACGAAGCAGGGACAACTTTCCCTATCCCAGGTTTGCTCCAAAGCTGGCCTTGGACGCTTCCAGGGATGAGCGAGCCACAAAATCTCTGGAAAACCTGGAATGCCGAGGCTGGGAACGTCGTGGGTAGGAAAATCCTCTCGGATTCCGGCTGCTCTCCAGGGTGCTGAAGCCCCTCCTGGGGATTTGGAATGGCACGTTCTTCCCTGATAGTTCCCATCTCCCTGTTCCCAACTGGAATCCGGATAAAAGGGAAAACTGGGATACGTTGGAACAAACAGAAATGCAGGGAATGTGGGGAATCCCCACTTTTCCACGCCCAGCGTGGTTTTTAGGCTGGAGTTTTGGATGCTGGGTGGTCTCCCAATTAGGACAGATTTAATCCCCACCTGGGTAAAAGACGCTGGCGCAGCTGGGCTGAATTTAGGGTTGATCCTGCCTCTGATGTGGGGACCTCCTGAGGTAATTGCCAGCTTTGCGAATTTTCTGGGGATCCCAGCTGCCTCGCGGGATTTTTGGCGAGCAGCGGACAAGTATGCCTTCCCTCTTTGTGTGGCTTTGGGGCGATTTTTGTCTCTCCTGGACAAAGCTCAGCTGCCCATCCTTGGCCAGAGCAGATTTATCGGATATTCCCAACCGTTCTTATTGGATATTCCGCAGGCAATTCTTATTGGATATTCC
>NDFG01000152.1:262180-278490 GCA_002167245.1 Sporophila hypoxantha
TGAAGTATGCTAAAAGAATTCAGTGTCGTGGTAATGTAACCGTTACAAAGTACTGCTGCTCAGTATATGTTGCATTTCCAAGAGAATATCAGCAAATTGCCACAGGAAAATCCAGCTTTTATTCCTGTTTTGCCACAGGGAAAAACCTGAGCCTGCGGGTCTTTTGTTAAACTAGGTAGCTCAGAAAGGTTAATGAAGTCTCCACTTTGGTCTTCTAATTCCCAGATTGTCTTTACCCACATTTACTTGAAGGTTTGGCATCTCACCTTTTGGTTTCATGAACGTGTGTTTCTCCTGCTAGAGATTTCTGAGTAGACCAAATTCCCGTTTTATTGAATTGCAATTCCTAAAACCATATTAAGCATTGCCCTGCCTGAATAGGCCAGGGTGAGAATGCCAAACTAGGTAAAGCAAAGATTAATTTGGAAGCACCTGTATTATCAGTATCTGACCATGGCCCAGAGAGGTATTGGAGAAGTGGAATGTGGAAGCACCATCTCGGGGCCAGGAAGCTCCACTGAATCCAGCACCTTTTTAGGGACAGCATCTTCTGTGGAGAACAGTTGCTGACCACAAAGAGATGTTATGGGTAGAGTGAAAACTGAAAATGAAATGCCTCAGGCATGGTGTCACTCCTGACTGTATCCTGGTGTGTTGAGTGCAGGGCAGATGAGAACAGCCAATAGATCCCTCGTGGTCCTTGGGTACATGAGGTATTTGATGATTTCCACAGCTCAATACAGTGCCCAGTAGCCCCAGGAGGGCAAGCTACTGCCTTTTCAACCAAGACAGACCTAGATGAAAACAAAAAACTAAGTCTATGTGCTTATTTGAGCCAATTTATCTGCTATAAATAAGATGATATTGACTATGATGTATGGATTGAGAAATTACGTGTCATTGATGCAGTGTACCACTCAGTGGGGGTTTCACTTTGGACCCTGCCTCCCCCAATGCTGCCAAACTGGTGCTGCCTCAAGGAGTTTTTGTTACATTGGGAGTAGAGGAGATTCTTTCTGCTTTCTCAAGAGAAATAGTTGATTGAATTTGTGTTACGTGCCACTTCACTGAAAACAGACTATGGTAATTTTACTGGGAATGGAAAATGTTGCTATTATAATAAAATATATAAATTTAAAAATTAGATTGTGCTGCCAAGAAACTCAGGATTCAAGTGCCTAATTTGAATTATAATATATAATATGCAAACTAATGATGCGAGGCTATAAATGCAGAGGAGAGAGAGATTGATTGCCAGCAGTAGATTTGTTAGCTGATTCAATCTAAAAAGTCCAAACAGCCAAGCATTTTTTAAAGGGAAAAATTAGGATATCATTAACAGATGAGTAAAGTTTCAGACAAGATAAAAAAGGGAGATAAACTGTGATATTTGCCAGATAAAAGGAAGATATTTGTTTCAAATCTTCAGTCCCTCCAAAGTTGCTTGAATAGCTTCGCACCTTAAAAAAGCATCTCAGTCTCTCTGTCAGAAGAGCCTCCTGGGTCCCTACAGATAAAACTCAACCTTTTCTTCACATTAGCAAACTTCCTTGCTGTGTTTATCACCAGCAGCAGCTGTCAGGATGGAATTCAGCTGCTCTTCTTCATTCCCTGGAGTTTCTTACAAGCTTGACTTGCCTGAATCCTTTTTTTGTTTATTCTTCTCTCAGTTTTGTGCACGAAGCAATTGTTTGGGCATTGTTTTAGAGAGGACTCCACAAACAAAAATTGCCAAGTGTGCAAAATTGGTAGCAGAGGTTGAAAGTCACAATAGAGTCCTGCTGTGAAATTCAAAAAACAAGCTTCTTTGTGGATGATTTGAAACAAGCTCTGGTGATGATTTTCAAAAGTAAATTTTGAAAATAATCTGTTCTAAATGTCAGTTTTTGAAAGATGCTAGGGCAAAAGAGGAGAGAAGATTGCTTGAGGAAATAGGATACTTGACTTTAGGAATCTGTACCATCACATTTTAATAGAAGGTAATGGCATACGTGTATAGTCGTATTAACTGACTAACACAAGCCAGGAATTGTAATGTATATAGATTGAAGCAGAAAAAGACGAATATATGCTAGGTCATAGAAGATGAATGAAGAACCAACCCCCTGGCAGCAAATGGCACTTTTGATCACAATGCAAATCCATTAATAACCAAGTACAAATTTTACGATCCCCATGCCGGGGATACAAAAGCCCATGCATCATAATCACTCTGGCTGGACTACAGGCAAGAATGCATGCTGGGGGCACCTACTGCCTTCTCATACTACTTGCAGAAATAAGGAATATATTGAGTATTTGTTTTGTTAAATTGCTCTCAATTAAAAAAGTTATGCTAGAGTGAAAGCAGTCAAAGGAAAGTAAACCATCACAGAGTGCTGCAGTAGAACTTCACAGTGAGCACAAAGCACTCGCGAAATCAGCAGTGTGAAAGCATGACTCTTAACAGGGAGATGTACCTAGTAGGATGCAAGGATGTCCTGTGTTGCTGGAGAGAAACATTCTGGGCACTTTAAAATTTGGATTTCACAGTGGTGGGACACATTGTCCTTTTATCTGAATTTATTCTTCCTGAGGCTTCTTATCGACGAGTTCTGTACATGTTCAGCCAACTTGCTTGTGACCATGAAATGCTTTGCAATTCTTCTCAAGATCACAAGAAACTGCCAAAACAGAAGGTTATTCTTCTGCAGTTTTGCAGAGTCCCTGCTCGATGAATATTATACAATATATATGTGTGTCTGTGTGTGCTATATATATCTCTATTCATTCATGTGGAAATAAGTTGTGATTCATGTATATAAGACGAGGACACCCAATGATGCCTAGAGGTTCAGAAAGTATAGAATCACTATTATGTAACTGAAGAGAGGCATATACTATTCATAAATACAGTGTTAAAGAACACAATAGAGCCAAAAAAATATATAATCAACACAAACAATACCAGACAGCACTAAATATATATAAGAAGAGATAAGACTAGAAGAGAAGAAGAGCAATTTCCCCAGAACAAAGAAAAACAAAAATAGTAGTAGAAATGACTGGCCAAAGAACAAACAGAAATAATAGATAAAGAAATGGTTAAGAAGTGCAAAAATCAGTGATTTAGAAGAGAGAGATCATTAATAAATCCACTGTCAAATGATTCACAAGTACAAAACGAATAAAGAATATCAAGCTAACACATTAAATATATAAGATATTTAAAGAAAGGAATATAAATATGAGTCAAAAGACTTCTAAACAATGAATGGAATAAAAGTATAAATATAGGAAGTACACAAAAAAAAAAAATCACTTTGAAATACATAACATAGAAAAACAAAAAAACAACAATAAGAAGAACAGAAATAGTGAGAGAAGTGAATCTATAATAATAACATTAAATAAGCACATGAATACTACATACAGAATAAGAAACACTTATACAATACAGATTAGAGATAAAACTCCCCAGCACACATATGAAGCAGGAGAAGTCCAACATTAAAGACAGAAAAAGGAAGCTATATATAGAAAGATGATTAAAGTAAAAAATAAACAAAATAGCTAGAACACATATTAACAAGACACATATAGATACAGAACAAAGAGCAGAAGAACTAGAACTGCACCATATAGCAGTGTAGAGAACATTGAAATTCTGGCAAGAACAAGAAAAAGAAACAATGAGAGAGACTAGAAATATATCATATATAGAGAACAATAGACAGATCACCTCATAATCACATAGTAAACAGCCTACTAGCAGTAAATAACACAACTAAGATAATAAAACATCTATTCGATCATAATATAAACATATATACAAGACGAGAATTAGAAGACCAAAGAGACAACAATGCCAACCAGAAAGGATCAGTACATTACCATCTTGGCTGCAAACTTATCCTATACTACAAAGATGTGATAAGAATTTAAAAACGAAAAGAACACTAACTAGAACATACATATACCGATAGCAAGATATACATAGAATAAGAAGGAGATGTAATATATGCCAATAACAATTGACCACTAGAATAATAAAATATCATCATATAAAAATGAATAAAGAGATAAGAGAAACAAGTAATACCAAAAAGTATATTTCATAAGAACCTGACAATGAGAACATATCATAGGCACTGTAGAAAGCTATACGATACAACATTAATTCTCATTATGAGAGAGGATAAAAGATACATGACCTGGAAGAAATTTTGTAGTTTTGCAGGCTCGCACATTCACACCTTAGATGTGCATTTTCCTCTCCTTTGTCCTGCGTTGGACAGTTTTTGTATGCTGGGTAAGAGAAAGGAGCCAGAGGACTACTAGCACTTAGGAAAGCTCCTATGACTTCTGCTGCGCGATTTGGTGTGCGTGTCTTTCCTGCGCGGCCCGCGAGGAGTGGGTGAAATTAGTAACTTACGTTGATCGAGCTGTTTAGTGAACCTATTGACTCCCTGCTATTATGGAAGAAGACAAGCGCGATATCTCTTACCTATATGTTCTCTATCGAGGAAGACATCTCTGCACGTCCTCAGCATGTATATGACAAAAAAGTCAAAGACTCTTCATGTCGTTGGTCAGGTTCCAGGACACTGAGCTCTCTCCTATCGCTCTATTTACTTTGCGTGTTGTGCTGGTGATCGTATGATAAAGCACATTGCTCCACAGGTCATCTGCATTCCAAGCACTTAGTGCTATAAGCGATGTGTGCAGAGGATTTTATACTTAGAAATGAGCTTTCAAAGAAACCTCTCGAAGCTAGTAGCAGAGAGAGTATAACATACATTGTCCACATAGGTAAATTCAAAAAGATAACAATTTAATTGAGATTAAATTAGTTTTCAAGCTCCTTAGATTTGTGGAGAGTGATTATTTCATTGCAAGGGGGAACACACGCGCAAGCTCAAGGGAACCTTTAGCCAGCGAGGGGAGGGTCTCGCTGTGCACAGTTCAGGAAAAAAACCAAGAAAAAACCTCTGGCACTTCCAAGCGTCTATTTATTCTCCTACGCATGGCAAGGAGGTCTCTGTAACTATTATAAGGTCCCCTTCTCGCGTCATTTTATGTAATATTTCCTACCTTCACACAACCTAGCTGAAGATCCATCGCTTATTGGCTAACGAGGATCTCTTCACCCTCTCTTCGAGCGTAATGTCTGATTCCCATAGAATATTTAAGCGCTCAGGATGACAGCGCACAGAGTATCTATTTCGTCATTACTCTTGTACCGCGAGCCCCAGTGAGGGAAATACTCCTTCCCCTGTGTTTTTCCAACACTAAATCCCCTACGGTTCCTGGCAGCTCAATATTGCTCTCTGATTGTTTGGATGACTTTCTGCTCCATCTTTTCCATTTTCTCCCTCTTCCAAAGTCTCTCATTCCTTTCCGGGCTGTCCAGGATAATTATTGCGTAATTCCAGGGATTCCAGCTCGGAATGAACTTGCTGGAAGTTTAAATGTTCCTAATCCCCGTCCCCCTCCCTTTCCCTTTTTTTTTTTTTCCCTTTAATCCACAATCGCGAAGGACAAAGGGCTGGAGTACTAAGGATTAAAGAGTAGCATTTCTAGCTTATGGGTTCATTACGGTGTGTTAAAAAAAATGGATGGAAACATGGAGAATTTTAATACGCGCGTCAGGGGTATCAAGAGAGAGAGAAAGACATCTACACTGAAATATCCCACTCGCATGAGTGAGAACAGAAGCCATTGAGAGAAGTGTCTGGTATCCATGAGTGGGTGTTGGACATAACCACAAAAGCAAACTCGACGAGCGCGCGAATCTCACGAGGTGGTGAGTGTTCGTTGCAGCTGGCTTGACGTTTTCTTGGAGAGCTATAAATCATATTGTCCCACTATGAAGAGGCACACTGAGATTTAGCAACCTCCACTACAATGCAAGGCTTGTTAGCTTTATATTGAGCTCCCAGGATATAAGCGAAAATCCCTCCTGGATATATAGTTATATAATATTGAGACTCACCTCTACTGTGGTCTCACTACAGCGGCAATTGCAAAGATCTATAGAGAGAAGCTCGCGTATGCCAGGAGCAAGCACACCACCACGCTATTGAAGCTGGGGCATCTCAGGACTAGCCGAGTCGCAGAGGATTTTGTGTTGTGCCATATAGTGGAGATATTCCTTACTCGCCGCTCATAGAGTACGTGCCCTGTGAGTATTACATAAGTGAGAGGGATTGTTTTATGTGCTATTGCTATTCCTTACTGCACTTCGTCGAGGCTCTTTTACTTTTTTCATAAAGTATGGCTATGTCTCGTCTCTTGACTGAAGTTTAGTTCTCCACAGAGAGCTCTCTGTCCGTCTGTCGGCGGCCCGAACTATCCATCAATGTGGTGAGTAGGGAGCTTTGAGCAATCAGGCTTGCGGAAGAGCGGTATGAATGTGCCTCTGGATTATCCATGGAGGAGGATCCTCATCGCGCGTAGGTTCACTTGGCCAACTATCTCACGTGTACAATGCGTCGTCTCGTTTCTGACTCTACCCTCCTAGTAGAGAACGCCACTTCCTGAGAATCCCTCCAACTCGAGATGTCCCTCTTCAAACGATCTATGGGACATATCAGATTAGTGGTGTAAACTCACGTTTCAGACGGAGTGCAACAACCACAGGTCCCAGATAGGTCTCTGCCCCAAGTGTGACTCGAGAAAAAGGATGGAGAGCATCTGTTTAGAGTATATGGCCTGCGTGGGCTGAGTATTTCGTTGTCCACATGCCAACCTTTTCTCGTGCAGAGTCTCTGAGTGTCTGAAAGTCGCCGTAGCGATCACTTTCGTTAGTCTCTCCACCACACTATCACAACAGCCAACGAGGACCCAAGAAGAATTTGTGCCCTATTACTCATCTTTGGATCCCATCGACTCTCCTCCCGAATCAGTCTCTCTCTGTATGTGGCCCCATTGTCGTGTCATCAGAAGAGTGTCTGTTCAGTCATTGAAGTGTGCGATAAGCCTTGGCGAGAAGCACCCAAAGGGCACAGGAGAGAGGGAATAGCGGAGATTTTCCAGTTAAAAGGAGAATTTGGGTTGTTTTTTCCTTGCATTCCTCACCTTCCAGCCTTAAGCAAGAGGTTGGCGCATTCCCAGTTGCTGGAGGAGCATCCAAAGGGAAGAGGAGCTCTGAGCCAATCCAGGCTCGGAAGAGCCGATGAATCCCTGTCCTGATTGCCCAAACTCATCCCTGTTTTTTTTTCCTTGGATAATCCTTGTCCTCCGATCTCATTAAGTGGGAATGGTGATCCCGATAAGCTGAGGGATAAATCCTCCTCTTTTTTAATCCGTAATAACCCAGCCCTGTTTCTTTCAGCTCGGGATTAAAGGGAAAAAAAAAAAAAAGGGAAAGGGAGGGGGACGGGGATTAYGGAACATTTAAACTTCCAGCAAGTTCATTCCGAGCTGGAATCCCTGGAATTACGCAATAATTATCCTGGACAGCCCGGAAAGGAATGAAGAGACTTTGGGAAGAGGGGAGAAAATGGAAAAGATGGAGCAGAAGTCATCCAACAACACGGAAAATGAGGAAAATGAGGTTGGAAAGGAATTCCCTCCGGGGCAGGAAGGAATCCAGACCTCCCTGACAAGATCTGACAAAATTGTAAGGGAATCCAAGCCCTGGATGGATCCTGGCAGGGTTTAGGAATATTTTGGGAAGGGCAAACAAAACCTGAGGAATAAAGGGAAGTGCCAGAGGTTTTTTCCTTGTTTTTTTTAGGAGTCTCCTCACAGGTTTTGCTGTTTAAATGCAAATAAAATCTGATATTTTTTATCTGAAAATCTGATTATCTCACTGGGTTTGAATCCTCCCAATTCAGCTGCACCTAAAAAGTGTGGAAAACAGGGAATGCCACAGCTCCCAGAAAGCAAAGAAATGAAGGAATCCTGCCTGAACTTCCAGGTTTTTCTCCCTGGGAATGAAGTTCTGCTGGGATTGGAAGGTTGGTRCTTCCCAGACGAGTAAATTACAACCCCACAGAAAATCCACCCCCACGTGGAAAACAAATCCAGAAATTCCTGCTGAGCGCTCCCAGATAAAATCAGAGCCTGAGGAACRTCCTGGGGATGGGGCTGCTCCATTTTCCCAGATTCCTCAAACAAATCCCAGACTTTTCCCTTGGAGAMTCCTCCTCCCCTGAGCAAGGGCAGGATGGCCCCAAAAAAATTCCGAAGCTCCAGATGGAGCCAACAAATTCCAAAGTTTCCAGTTCCCTTTCCAAGCTCCACCTGCCCAGGTGAGCTCCACTGATTTTATCCAGGGAATATTTCTTGAGCACCCGCAGAATGCCTCATTCCATGCTTTATTCTGAATATCTGGATAACTCTGGTCTTTATCCAGGGAATATTTCCTTGGAGCATCCCAGAACTGCCCCATTCCTGGTATATTCTGAATATCTGGATAACTCTGGTCTTTATCCAGGGAATATTTCCTTGGAGCATCCCAGAACTTCCCTATTCCTACTAATTTCAGGATTTCTGGATAAAACACATCTTTATCCAGGGAATATTTCCTTGGAACACCCCAGAACTGCCCCATTCCTGCTATAATCTGAATTTCAGGATAAAGCTCATTTTTATCCAGGGAATTTTCCTTTGGAGAGCCCCAGAACTTCTCCATCTTTCTCAGCAGGGTGACAGGACCAGAGGGAGGATCCAATCCAGGACCATGATCCTTATGGATAATTCCTTTTCCCAAGGTCACCCCAGCTGGGATGGAGCACTGGGATTAACAATGGCTCCAGTGGGAAGTCAAACTCCCTTAAATCCATTTATTCCCCCTTTTCCCAGCATAGGAAGCACCAAAAAAAACCAAAAAAAATCCCTTTTCCTGCTGCTTATGTCCATCCCTTTCCTCACATTCTTGGGAATCTCCAGGAGTTTCCTGGGATGGAATTCCCAGCTCCCCATTCCCAGATTCCCATTCCCAATCCCAGATTCCCATTCTTCTTCTGCTCAGAACTCACTTCGTGGTTCACACCTGATCCCAACCCCTTCCCTGCTCATCCCTGAGATCTGAGGGTACAACCTCTCTACACCCAGGAGTATCCAATGAGTATCCTACTCGGAGTATCCCAACCACCTGCCAGGAGCAAAAACATGGATAGAAATCCTCATTTTTCCCATTATTATTCAATATTTTCCCCTATTTTTGGGATCCTTCGTGGTGGAGTTTTTCCAGCGGATTTTGAGGGATTTTATTCCCCCCAAAAACCCCCGGAGAGAAATGAGAGGAAAACAAATCCTGAATAATTAATTTGGAAAACTTGGGATATTCCCCATTTAATCATCAGCTGGGAGAAGGGATGATTGGATTGGGCTGGGTTTAAACCAAATCCCTTGGGATGAGGACGAGGATGAGGATGGAGCTTTGTTAAGCCCAGAATTAACACAAAACCAGGCCCAGGTCYCAAAAACAAAGTCACTTTTCCAACCAAACAACTCCTGCCTGCCAGCCGAGCGCTTTTCCATGCATTATTTATGTTGGATTCACGTTACAACCACACACAAAAAATGGGAAAAGCAGCAAAGGCCCAGCCCTGAACTGGGAAACGGCAAAATTAAAAATAGAAATCGAGCAAAAAAAAAGCCAAATTTGAGTTTTCTTTCAGGAGAGAAAACAAAGTTTTCTCGGAACAAAGCATCCCCTCGGTGTCTGCCAAAGCGGGGGAGGTTTTCCAGGAAAGAAAGGAGTCAGCATCCTTGGAAAAGTCACAGGATTCCTGCTTTTGTCCTCGGCAGCTGCCAGGAGCACCCCGGAAACACCACAGCGCCACAGGATCCATCTTAAAGCAGCCGGGCCTCTGCTGGGCACGTCAGAATTCCAGCTTTTCCCGCAATTCCCGCATCCCCCCGGCCCTCGGCACTGCCCCTCGGCCGGGAGCAGCCCGCGGTGACTTTGGGCAGTGCTCCCGAGCCATGCCAAGGAGCTGACCTTGAGGAAGGAGCCCGCGGGCAGAATTCCAAAGGGAAAAGCAGAACCCACCCGAGCCAGACRCGCCGGTTTTAGCAAGGATTGGATTTTCTGGGCGAAACCTCCGTTTTCCCACCCAAACCTCCTCTGGCTGCCGTTCCCAGAGGCCTCCCTGGGATGGAATGCGCGTTATTCCCTGCTCCCTGCCCTCCAAGGAGCACCTGAGGCCATGGAGAAGGGAGGAACCCCTGCTCCACCCCTGCTCCATCCCAACAATCCCTCTCCCCCAGGCCCCAGCGCTCCTCCTCGCCCTCCTCACCCCATTCCCGAGCTCCTCGCGGCCGGGCAGAGCCGGGATCCCAATGATTCAGCACTTTCCCCGCTCTTCCCGATGGAGATCGATGCCCGGGAGCTGCTGCGGGAGGATGCGGATCCCGCGCCCGCCACTCACCGCTCGCCGCCGGGGCCCAGCCCGAGCCAGGTGCGTTTTCCMGATGGATTTATTTTCCGGCCCAGGATGTTCTTCCGGAGGGCAGGCGACAGGCAAGGAGCGAGCAGAGCAATCGCCGCCCTCCCCTCCTCAGCTCTGGGCGCCCCAAAGTTGCGCTGTCACCCCAAGGTCCCCGCCCGGGCTGCGCTGCCCGTGCCCCCGCACTGCCACCGCGGGGTTTGTCACACACGCAGGGACACGGAGCCGTGACGTAAGAGCCAAAATCCCATCACATGCCCCAGCTCCCCCCTSCCGGGGTCCTGACAGCAAAAACCGGCAGGTTCTGGGGGGTCACCGAGCGGCTTTAGGACCCCAAATCCGCTCTGAGGATGCGCGAACTCCCCTCCGTGCTCATCCCCGAGCGTCCCCCGAGAGCTTCCCGCACCCCGGTTTGTCCTTACCCGGAGGAGCTGAGGTGGCCGCGGCCGGGGCTCGGTGCGGGCTCGGTGCGGGCTCGGTGCGCCGCACTGCGCGCTCCCGGGCGCGGCCGCGCCGCACTGCGCGCTCCCGAGCGGGCGGAGAGAGCGAGCGCGGCCCGGCAGCGGCAGCAGCAGCAGGAGGAGGAGGAGGATGAGGCAGGGAAAGGAGGGAGGAAGGCACGGGCTGGGAGGGAGGGGGCAGAGCAGGGGGAGGAGCTCATTAGCGGCGCCCTTAATGAGCAGCCGCAGGCGCTGAGCGCGGGGCTGAGCCCTCCCGAGGCTGAAGGCGCAATCTGGGGACAGAAATGCGAATTTTGGGCAATGAAAGGAGGAGTTTGGGTCATCCCGAAGGGCTGACACCTCCCTAAGCCTCGCACGCAATCCGGGGACAGAAGGGCGAATTTTGGGCAATGAAAGGAGGAGTTTGGGTCACCCCGAAGGGCTGACACCTCCCTAAGCCCCGCCGCGCAATCTGGGGACAGAAACGCGAATTTTGGGCGAGGAAAGGAGGAGTTTGGGTCACGTCGTGGGTGCGGAGGGTGCCCGGGTGTCCCCAAGGGCCAGGAGCGTCCCCCGGTGCTGCTGGAGAGGAGCGCGGGTGGCACCGCTGGGCTGGGGGGCGACATCGGCTGCTGGCACGGGTGGCACTGCCGGCACTGCCGGAATCGGGGGCACCCGTGGCACTTCTGGCACAGGTGGCAGAAGTGGCACTGCTGGCACCAGTGGCACTGGTGATACCGGTGGCACTGCCAGTACCAGTGGCACTGGTGGCACCGGTGATAACAGTGGCACTGCCAGGACTGGTGGCACTTCTGGCACTGGTGGCACTGCTGGCACTTCTGGCACTGGTGGCACCAGTGGCACTTCTGAAAGTGGTGGCAGAGGTGGCACTGGTGATACCGGTGGCACTGCCAGTACCAGTGGCACCGGTGGCACTTCTGGAACCGGTGGCACTTCTGGCACCGGTGGCACTGGTGATACCAGTGGCACTTCTGGCACTGGTGGCACTGGTGGCACTGCCAGCACTGGTGGCACTGCTGGCACTGCCAGTACCGGTGGCACTGGTGGCACTTCTGGAACCGGTGGCACTTCTGGAACCGGTGGCACCAGTGGCACTGGTGGCACTGGTGATACCAGTGGCACTGCCAGTACTGGTGGCTCTTCTGGCACTGGTGGCACTTCTGGCACTTCTGGCACTACTAGCAGCAGTGCCACTGCTGGCACTGGTGGCACTGCTGGCACTGGTGGCACCGGTGGCACTGGGGCACCGGTGGCACTTCTGGAACCGGTGGCAGAGGTGGCACTGGTGATACCAGTGGCACTGCCAGTACCGGTGGCACTTCTGGCACTGGTGGCACTGCCGGCACTGGTGGCACTGGTGGCACTGCTGGCACTGGTGGCACTGCTGGCACTGGGGCACTGTCCCCCCGGGTGACCCTGCAGCCGTGCCCGAGCCCGGATGTCCCCGCAGCCACTCGGCCACCAGAGCTCTGGGTTTAATTAAAGCTCCCCCATCACTCCCAGCGAGATTTGTGGCCTCGCCTTCCCGGGGTTTTTTATTCAATTCCCGGTTTTCTGCTGAGGCTGCAGAGCTGGAATTGATGGAGGTGGAGCGCCAGAGGGAGCCTGGGTTYCGTCTCGCTGCTGGATTGGATATAAAATATGAAATATTTGATTTTCGAGATGGATTAATGTATGAATTAAATATATTGAATGTGCCGGTGGAAATCACGGAGTCAGGAATCAGGGAATAGGTTGGGTGGGAAGGGTCCTTAAACAGATCCAATTCCATGGAATTCCATCCCATGATCCCAGGTTTTTCCACTCCCAGGGACAGAATTCTCTGGGAATTCCATCCCCAGCCTCCCAGGGAAGGATTTATTCCCAATATCCAACGGAMCTTTSCCCTCGTTCAGTCTGAGCCCRTTCCCCCTTTCCCTGTCACTCCATCCCTTGTCCAAAATCCTTTTCCATCTTTCCTGTCGTTCCCTCAGCTCCTGGAAGGCCACAGCTGGATCATCCCAAAGCTTCCCTTATCCAGATGGAACAATCCCAATTTCCCAGCCTGGAATTCCAGAGGGGCTGAATTTCCCCCTCTCCTGCTCCATTTTTATCCCAAAAATCCATTTCCAGGTGTTAGTATCCCATGGAAACGAGGGAGGAATTCCCGTGGCAGAAATTCCATGGGGATCCCCGCATTTGCTGGATCACCAGAGAGGGAAAAACTTCCTGAGGGGATGTGGGGACACAGCTGGAGACCCCAGGTTTGGAAATCCCGATTTCCCTATGGAATAACAGATCCAGGGAGCAGCTGCTGGGAAAGGAGGGAGATAAATCAATCAGGAATATTCRGGGATGGAGCAGAATTCCAGACACCCGTCCCCAGCTGCTGGGAGCTGGGGAAAAACAGGGGAAAGCCATGAGGAAAACTGGGAAAAAAACATGGGGAAAATTGGAAAAAAACATGGGGAAAACTGGGAAAAGCCATGGGAGAAGTCAGGGAAAGAACATGGGGAAAACCAGGGAAAAGCCATGGGGGAAATCAGGAAAAAACCATGGGTAAAACCAGGGAAAAGCCATGGGGGAAATCAGGAAAAAAACATGGGTAAAAACAGGGAAAAGCCATGGGGGAAAATGGGGAAAAGCCATGGGGAAAACCAGCAAAAAGCCATGGGGAAAACCAGGAAAAAATTCTGAAGAAAAGCAAGAAAAAACCATGGGGAAAATAAAATAAAAAAGGCGGGGGGGAAACCAGGAAAAAAACATGGGGAAAAAGAGGGAAAAGCCATGGGGAAAACAGGGAAAAAAACATGGGGAAAAACAGTGAAAAGCCATGAGGAAAACAGGGAAAAATCATGGGGAAAACAGGGAAAAAACACGGGAAAAACTGGGAAAGAAACATGGAGAAAATTGGGAAAAAACATGGGGAAAATCAGGAAAAAGACATGAGGAAAAACAGGGGAAAGCCATGTGGAAAACTGGGGAAAAGCCATGGAAAAACCAGGAAAAAACCATGGGGAAAATAAGAAAAAAAGGGGGAAAGCCAGGAAAAGAACATGGGGAAAACTGGGGGAAACCATGGGGAAAATTGGGAAAAAACCAAACCATCCTCAAGGATCAGCAACAAAGGACAAAAAAATCCCAGAGTTAAATCTGGGGACGTTTTTCCACGGATGTCACCGAAGTCAGAGCACTTGTCCCTGACGCTGCAGCTTTGGGAACATCAGATTTCACCGGGCTGGGCCTTTTCTGCCCGGATCCTGCTGGATTTCGGGTGGGAGAAGGGAATTTCACTCCGGAGCTGCCTCTCCTGCAGTGCTGACTGCTCCTCCAAGGTGCTGATCCCAGAGAATTCCAGAGGGATCCAAGGGCACGCTGCACTTCAAGGAGATGCCTCAACGCTTGAAAAAGTTTTCCACCTTTTTCCTTTTTCTCACCTTTTTCTCCGCCTTTTTGTCCCCCTTTCGCCCCCCTTTTTTCCCCCTTCCCCCTTTTCCCTTTGCCCCCCTTTTCCCCCCCTTTTCCTTTTCTTTTTCTCCCATTTTTTTCCCATTTTTTCCTCGCCTTTTTACTCCCTTTTTTCTCCCTTCTTTTTCTCCCGCATTTTTCTCCCATATTTTCTCGCCTTTTTTTCCCTTTTTTCTCCCTTTTTTCTCCCTTTTTTCTCCCTTTTTTCTCCCTTTTTCCCACCTTTTCCCACCTTTTCCCACCTTTTCTCACCTTTTCCCACCTTTTCCCCCCTTCTCCCACCTTTCTCCCACCTTTCTCCCACCTTTCTCCCACCTTTCTCCCACCTTTCTCCCACCTTTCTCCCACCTTTCTCCCACCTTTCTCCCACCTTTTCTCACCTTTTCCCCCTTTTTCCCCATTTTTTTCTCCCTTTCTCCCTTTTTCCCTTTTTCCTACAAAGGTTTTTCTCTTCTCTCCCATTCATGGCTACAAATAGCTGGGAAGGAATTGAAATATCCCTTTTTTTGGGGGGCAGTTTCCATGGAAAATCCCATCTGGAAGAAGCCACAGCCCTCTCAAAATCTGATTTACACCACAAAAAAAATCTGATTTGCACATCACAAAATCTGATTTACGGGGCTGAGCTCTTTGGGCTGTGAGCCAAAATTCCCTCATTTTTCCATGTAGATACTTCCAGAAGARGGAGAGAGCAGGAGGAAAAGCTTGGAATTTGCTCATGGAGGAAAGAAAACCGGGATGTGTCTCCTGGTCTTATGTGAACAACCAAATCTGGTGWAAAAACTATCAAAATTCCCCCCAAAAATAGTTGGAAACACCAAAAAAAAATCACATAAATGGGATGGAAAACAGATCCTGAAATTCCAGGATTTGTTGGAGACAAGKGAGGGCTGGGATCAGCTGGAATTTGGGCATTTCCCAGCAGGGAAATCCCTTCCCAGATCCAGCCTGGATCTTCATCCTCGCTCCAGACCCTGGGGAAGGTCCCTTCCCTTGGCTTCTCCCTGGAGATTCCCAGCAATCCAATTATCCCGGCGAATCCCGGGATGGAAAAGCGGGAAAATGAGTTCCTCCAATCCCTTTGGGAAAATATTGATCGGCCTGAAAGCCTCGGGAATGATGGATTTGGGAATGATGGTGGGGAGGCTTTAGGGACAAGCTGGTGATGGATGCACATCCCAGGAACTCGGATTTTATGGATGCACATCCCAGAATCTCAGTTTTCATGGATGTACATCCCAGGAATTTGGATTTTATGGATGCACATCTCAGAATCTTGATTTTCATGGATGCACATCCCAGGAATTTGGATTTTATGGATGTGCATCCCAGAATCTTGGTTTTTATGGATGTGCATCCCAGGAACTCAATTTTCATGGACACACATCCAGAACCTTGGTTTTATGGATACACATCCCAGAATCTCGATTTTCATGGATGAACATCCCAGGAATTTGGATTTTATGGATGCACATCCCAGAATCTCAGTTTTTATTGATGTGCATCCCAGAATCTCAATTTTCATGGATGCACATCCCAGAATCTCAATTTTTATGGATGCACATCTCAGAACATTGGTTTTTATGGATGCACATCCCAGAATCTCGATTTTCATGGATGCACATCCCAGGAATTTGGATTTTATGGATGTGCATCCCAGAATCTCAGTTTTTATGGATGCACATCCCAGAATCTCGGTTTTTATGGATGGACATCCCAGAATCTCAGTTTTTATGGATGTGCATCCCAGGAACTCAATTTTCATGGACACACATCCAGAACCTTGGTTTTATGGATACACATCCCAGAATCTCGGTTTTCATGGATGAACATCCCAGGAATTTGGATTTTATGGATGCACATCCCAGAATCTCAGTTTTTATTGATGTGCATCCCAGGAGCTCAATTTTCATGGATGCACATCCCAGGAACTCAATTTTCATGGATGCACATCCCAGAACCTTGGTTTTTATGGATGCACATCCCAGAATCTCAATTTTCATGGATGCACATCCCAGAA